>OVAX01004388.1:0-13569 GCA_900406405.1 Lepidium africanum | reverse complement strand
TCAATCACATGAAACTTGCCTTTTTCAAATCTTACCTGCGCTTGAGGACATAAGGAATTACGCTTCTTCAAGTTTGGGTCCATAGAGATGACTAGGGAAAATATTTGATAGATGAGTGACATGAGCTTCCGCTCCTGCTCATTTATAGAATTGACAAGAGAGAAATCTTGAAAACAAATGACTGATTTCAGCTCCAACACCAGCGGCGGCCATGAAGGTAAATGCATAGAGTCGGTGTTAGAGAATATTTGCTTAATGAGTGACATAACCTTATACTCCGGCTTCTGTTGCGAATCCAAATCCGTAGAGTTGACGAGAGAGATTATTTGCTTAATGAGTGATATTAGCTCCGACTCTGGCTTCGGCTGCGTGTCCAAATTCATTGACCTTACGAGACATATTAGTTGCATTGAAAGTGATATGAACTTTGATGACAACTCTGAATCCCTAGAACTTAGGAGAGATACGATACGAGTAATGAAATATATGAGCTTAGACTCTGGCTCCGCCAGCTCTGACAATCTACACTTGTCGCTAAGTCTAAGAGTCTTACTAATGTAATAAGATATGAGCTTAGACTCCGACATCTGCTTTGGCTTCATATCTGAATTTAGAGAGGGCTACAAAAACCATTGAAGAAGTATATATCACATACTGTTCTCTCTCTCTCTAAATACGTGTTTCTCCTCAAACCAATCACTAGATGTGTCCACACGAAGATAAATATGAACTCTCTATATAAACGAGAGGTTCAACAGTGCAAGGCTTGGGTTGGTAATGGAAAATCCTAGGTGACAGTTACTCTCGCGCCAGAAACTGTTAACATACCTAAAAAGCCTTTCATAGTAGCCCGTTTATTTCTCTTGATATATTTCGTTAAACCATATTGGTCTTGCCAATGCCATAGGCCGTGGCATTGAGCACGACATTAGGAGCCGGACCTTCGTGAACAATGCCTACAACACCTAACCGGTTCTGTTTTTTTTTTCTTTTTTGACACTGTCCTAACCGGTTCTGTTCAATTATGTTTTTTCTTTGTATCAGACAGTAAATAACAAAGAAATATCTGTCGTTTACTCTATTGTATTTTCATAGTCGTAGCCAAACATATCCTACGAGGACTGCTGCAATTGTTGTTTATGTTGATTTTTCATTAATATAAGATCCTATATAGAGACCCTGACATAACTTCACAAGACTCTTTTGAAGAATTTTAAAATTAATGCAAAGCACAGTACTTACTCTGAGTAGAAATAAAATAGAAACATCTCATAACATTACACAGATCAGTGTTTGACTAAGCAGTATAGTTAAATTCAAAACTTCATGTCGATCTCCGGTGAGAACAGTCTGCCACGATGATTGAATATCATGAAATCTAGATTATCTGGTAAAGAAACCGCCCTGCAAAAGTTTCAAAGTAATCAGTTAACAGAAAATATCACTCATTTAACAAAGACCAATGCATAATAAGAGAGGTGAGAGGTGCAGGAACATAACGCATAATAAGATAGGTGCGAGGTGGTGACATAGTAGGAGCAATCCTGTTTCACCAAAGGTGTCTTAAACCTATGAGGAAAATCTAAACTGATTGAATCAGTTATGGGCAGAACTGCTTAAAGTTCTTGTAACCCATAGCCGTAACTGGACCAAATCTAAACAACAAGATGTCTTTAAAACAAGCAACCTTGGAGAGTGTAGCGCTTTTTAGACAACTTTAGCTAAATAAAGTACCTAGTACAGAAACATTAATGTTGGAAAACTCAGGATACCTCTAGAGGACGAGTTGCTTATGATACTTGCAAAAGTCTTAACTATCAAAGTTCCATGTTTCAGATCGATAAACACAGATGCACTCAGTTCAAGAGCTCAAAGACTTAAAATATCTCTAGAACAGAAGTTCCTTTTGAAAATGAATCCATGAACAAACATCCATAAACCTTTGTAGTAAAGAGCAAAAATACTCACTAGAAATTGCAAAATGTTGTCACTACACCAAATCTAAACTAGAACGTTTTTCCATAAGACCCCTGGCTCTATTCCAAGCTAAAAAAGTACCATTTAGAAACACAATCATACTTTAATTGAAACATCAATCACAAATCTCTACAACACAAATTCCATGACCACAAATATATGAACAACCTCAGTCAATAGCAAAAGTATTCACTAGGAAATATGATTCAGATTGATTCACACTGGTACGAAACTCGCAGTTCAAAAAAATCATGATCACAAACCTGTTTTCATCGGAATCTGGGTGGATAGAGAGAAATTTCCCAGGGAAAGTCAAAGCAGCCCACATACACAGAGCTAGTCCAATGATCAATTCCAGAACAACCTTAAGAATCCAATCACAAGACAAATCAAACCATAATCATGCTAATAAAATTCCAAGGGAAAACCTATATTAATACTCACATTCATTGGTGGTCCTGAAAACTCTTCTTCCATGATCTTCAACAATCCTCTATCTAGAAAAACGAAGATAAACTCAAATCAAGATACTAGATGCTATCGCAAAAAAAGCAAAGAAGATCTGAATTAATCTGAACTGGAATTACGAGTAGGCATACATTGGATTGTTGAATAAGCAGCATGCGAGAGAATTAAGATACCAAAAGCTCCAACTAAGAATCCAAAATTCATCGCTCTCGCTTTTTTCAATGCTCTCTAAGTTGATTCCCGATCTGGATTTTCTCGTCGATTAATCTCCGCCGAGAATCCAAGTAGAATAGAAGACGATATATTAGAGTCAACAAAACAGCAGGTAGTTATAGTATGGAGAATCTCAAAATGATAAACGGCACAGACTTATGTCGAATAGATCATAGACAGCACGTAGTTCAATATTATTAAGATTTTTTAATAATATTATTAATAATAATAAAAAATTTATTGTAGGTAGACGAGTTGGGCCAGGCCCAATCTGGTCTGTCATATGGATTTTGGCCCTCTTAAGAAAAAAGTAATGAAAAACGTGTTGCTTGCTTGATACCGCTACCTAAGACTTCTATTCCTTACTTGTGTTTGTTATCACTAGAACCAAAAAGGTATACTGTTTTATTTTTTTTGTAAATGAAGAAAAAAAAAAGGAAAACTGTTATTCTCATCTCTTTATTACTTTTATTTTCAACTTTCCCCCATAGTTTTTGAAATCAACAATTATGCACCCTTACCACAGTTTTACTTTAGTTTACATATACTAAATTGAGATCCAATTAATTTATAAATTTTTAATATATTTGATATTTGTCATTGAATGGTTAATAAATAAAAATATAGAAAGTTAGTGAAAAAAATAAAATGTGGTGTGGGTGTGAAAACGATATATTATTAGTACGGGAATGTTTTAGAATAAAGTTAAATACGGGGGCTTAATTTCAGAATAATAGAAGAATAATAAATGGAAATAAATTCCGCTTATTTTTCCAACAAGAAACACCGATATATAAATAGTGTAATCTGCACCTTGAGATCACATTCTCATCATCAATTCGATCTCTCTAGAACCAAAATTTCTCTAACTTTCTTCGCTTTCCTCAGAGAATTCTCTTGTCTGTTTTAGCTATCACCATGTCAAAACAACCTGAATCTTCTGACTCGTAAGTACTTAGATCTCCGATTTTCGTTTTTGATCAGCGTAATTCAGTTCGTTACTGGGGTTTTCGATGTTGGGGTTAGGGTTTTTAGTTGATCTCATCTCTTAAACTGATTTTTGTTTCGTTTTTGCTATATTGTTTCAGGAAACCTAAGAAGGATTTCAGTACTGCGATTCTTGAGAGGAAGAAGTCTCCAAACCGACTCGTTGTAGATGAAGCCATTAACGATGACAACTCTGTCGTTTCGCTTCATCCTGCCACCATGGAAACGCTTCAGCTTTTCCGCGGCGATACGATTCTCATTAAGGTTTACCTTTTGTTCAATAAGTTGAAAATCTCTTTTTGAGTACTAAGTTGTGCTATGGTTGGATTGATTGGTGTTACCAGAATTGATATTTCCTTGCGTGGCTTATGGATTCTTATGTGATTTTACTTCTTCTAGCGTTTTGAATTATGAGAGTAGACTTGTAACTCGTGTTCATAATTAAAGGAAATTGAAATTTGAGACTTGACTTTGTGTCTAGAATTGTGAGATATTTCCTGTGTTTTTTACTTTATATCACTAGGATGTTTCTACTTTGTATGATCATGTGAACACAGTTAGTTTCGGGTACAACTTATCACTTTTCCTGACTAAAGAAACTGATTTGTATCTCTGTTATTGCAGGGTAAGAAAAGGAAGGACACTGTGTGCATTGCCCTTGCTGATGAAACATGTGACGAACCCAAGATCAGAATGAATAAGGTTGTAAGGTCTAACTTGAGGGTTAGGCTGGGAGATGTTATTTCTGTTCACCAATGCCCAGATGTCAAATATGGAAAGCGTGTCCACATCCTTCCAGTTGATGATACAGTTGAAGGGGTTACTGGAAATCTCTTTGATGCGTACCTAAAACGTAAGTTTGCGTGAATCTTTGATTATCTTTCATATCATATTGGAACAATCCTTTTGGAGTGTGTGTTTGCGTTAAGATATCGTTTATAAGCTTGGATTGCATTCTTATGTCTAAACTCAAATTGATTTTTTATTTTCAACAGCTTACTTCCTTGAGGCATATCGCCCAGTTAGGAAGGGAGATCTTTTCCTAGTGAGAGGAGGAATGAGGAGTGTGGAATTCAAAGTAATTGAGACTGATCCTGCTGAATACTGTGTGGTGGCTCCAGATACAGAGATTTTCTGTGAGGGTGAACCAGTTAAGAGGGAGGATGAGGAAAGGCTGGATGATGTCGGTTATGACGATGTTGGTGGTGTCAGGAAACAAATGGCTCAGATTAGGGAATTGGTTGAGCTTCCCTTGAGGCATCCGCAACTCTTTAAATCCATTGGTGTGAAGCCTCCGAAAGGAATTCTACTTTATGGACCTCCTGGATCTGGAAAGACTTTGATTGCTCGTGCTGTGGCAAATGAAACTGGAGCGTTTTTCTTCTGTATCAATGGACCAGAAATCATGTCGAAACTGGCTGGTGAGAGTGAGAGCAACCTCCGCAAAGCATTTGAAGAGGCTGAGAAGAATGCCCCTTCTATTATATTCATAGATGAGATTGATTCTATTGCACCAAAAAGAGAGAAGACAAATGGAGAGGTTGAGAGGAGGATTGTTTCTCAGCTTCTTACGCTTATGGATGGACTGAAATCACGTGCTCATGTTATTGTCATGGGAGCAACAAACAGGCCCAATAGTATTGATCCGGCTTTGAGAAGGTTTGGAAGATTCGACAGGGAAATTGATATTGGTGTTCCTGATGAAATTGGACGTCTTGAAGTTCTTAGGATCCACACGAAGAACATGAAGCTAGCTGAAGATGTAAAGTTTCTTTAGTTAATAACATCTTTACAAGTTATGTTGGCGTATTCGTGATCTCAATATATTTTTTTTTTCGTCTAAACAGGTGGATCTAGAAAGAATCTCCAAGGACACACATGGATATGTTGGAGCTGATCTTGCAGCTTTATGTACCGAAGCTGCCCTTCAATGTATCAGAGAGAAAATGGATGTGATTGACTTGGAAGATGACTCTATTGACGCCGAAATCCTTAATTCCATGGCAGTGTCTAATGAACACTTCCACACCGCCCTTGGAAACAGCAACCCATCCGCACTTCGGGAAACTGTAAGTTGTTATCCTCTGCTTGTAAATGTTGTATAACGCGATACTTCACCTGGTTTTGATCCTAATCATTTGATTTCATTTCACAGGTTGTGGAGGTTCCAAATGTCTCCTGGTCGGATATTGGAGGTCTTGAGAATGTTAAGAGAGAACTCCAGGAGGTAAAATGTGTTATTGCATCCTTTGCTTGGATCGAAATAGTTTTTCATTTTCTTAGAACTGACTTGAATCTTTGTTTTTGTGTTAATACAGACTGTTCAGTATCCTGTGGAGCATCCAGAGAAATTCGAAAAGTTTGGTATGTCTCCATCAAAGGGAGTTCTTTTCTACGGTCCTCCTGGATGCGGGAAAACCCTTTTAGCGAAAGCTATAGCAAATGAGTGCCAAGCAAACTTCATAAGCGTCAAGGGTCCCGAGCTTCTCACAATGTGGTTTGGAGAAAGTGAAGCCAACGTCCGTGAAATCTTTGACAAGGCTCGTCAATCTGCTCCTTGTGTTCTGTTTTTCGATGAGCTTGACTCCATTGCTACTCAGAGAGGAAGCAGTGTGGGCGATGCAGGCGGTGCAGCTGATAGAGTGCTGAATCAGCTTCTGACAGAAATGGATGGAATGAACGCAAAGAAGACTGTATTCATTATTGGAGCAACTAACAGACCTGATATCATAGATCCTGCTCTTCTTCGACCTGGAAGACTCGACCAGCTTATCTACATTCCACTACCCGATGAAGATTCCCGTCTCAATATCTTCAAGGCCTGCTTGAGAAAATCTCCTGTTGCTAAAGATGTTGATTTGACTGCCCTTGCCAAATACACTCAGGGATTCAGTGGTGCCGATATCACTGAGATCTGTCAAAGAGCTTGCAAGTACGCCATCAGAGAAAACATCGAAAAGGTCAGATATCTGTTTAGTTCCTTGAGTCCAAGTAATATAAAACGGTAAATGCTAATCGTGTGTTTTTTGTTCTTCAGGATATAGAGAAAGAGCGTAGAAGGAGCGAGAATCCAGAGGCAATGGACGAAGATATGGTGGATGATGAAGTTGCAGAGATTAGAGCTGCTCATTTCGAAGAGTCAATGAAATATGCAAGGAAGAGTGTAAGTGATGCTGATATTCGCAAGTACCAAGCTTTTGCTCAAACGCTACAGCAATCCAGAGGCATTGGTAGCGAGTTCAGGTTTGACCCTACAGCTTCTGCTGGACGAACCACTGGTGGTGCAGCCGCTGATCCCTTTGCTACTTCTGCAGCTGCAGCCGATGACGATGATCTCTACAGTTAGATTATGTTAAATCCTTTTTTTCTCTTTTATTACAGTAAACTCCTTCGGCTTTTGTTGTGTTATCATCACTCATAAACTCACTTGAGCGAATTGTTTCGATGTTAATCATAATGCTTTGATCAGTTTCTCATTCTTCTTTCTTCAAGCTTAATTTACTTGAAACTTTTTAACAGAATCTGAAATATTCATAACTTGATATTAAAATAACTATCAAAATGTTGTTTATCTTTCCATTCTATATGTTAATTAATTTCTTCTTTTTCGCTGAAAATTTTCTTTCTTTCAAGAGAGAAAATAATATTATTGCAAGACTTTGAAGCTGTGGGTACTGTTCATCTTCTACCTAAAAAGGGACTATTTCAAGGAACATTTGTCTCTCTCAAGTCAATAAATATTTAATGTAACCCAGTGATGATGATGATCCATGGCCTGTCTAGTTTCCAAAACGCCACCATTTTTTCTTTCTTTGTAGCTCAGTGGCAGATGTATCTGTACAAAAGAAATAACAACAAAAAAAACAGATCTCTCTCTTAACAAAAGTAGAACAGAGATAGTAAAGTAACTACAGGTTTTTAGGAGTTACCTCTGTTTAAGTAAATGGAGTTGTAATGAACCTCTGCCCAAAAGCTCAAAAAGATTACTGCACACAACAAGAGCAAAATAACACAACACTTTAATAACCATCAAGACAGAGATGAAGAAGACAAGCAAATGAACAAGAGGAAGAAATTCTTTACCTCCTTTAGATTCTTGGGAGGTGGGAAGAATTTCGATGTAACATGTATCCTTGAACGATGTTAGGACTACTATTTTCACTCGATACTGCAGAGATAAAGTGTTTTCACCAAAGTGATTAACTTTGAAATGAGGATAGTATACAAGAACAGTTCATCTTTTTACAAGTTTGAGAATCTATACCGCATCTGCAGCTGCTTGTAATGTTACGTGATCGCCCCACTCGCCACTCCTGTTTCAAAATTTAACACTATTGTCTTAACAAAAGACAGGGAAAGAATTGTGGTTATGGACTTTACTAGGAGATGAGATTTTACCGAGACATCTTCCTTAGATACTCAGAGAAGTCCATAGGAACATATCCTTCGTAAGAATCAGGGTCAGATTTGAGCTAAAACCAAAGTGTTGAACATTTCCAACAAAGTGAGTTCATGTAACTTGTGACAAAGCTTCTAAAGATTGTCAAGAAGCAAAAAGATCTTCAAACCTGTTTTACGATTTGTCTTCTAATATGTTTATGTCGATCTGCGGTTTTGTACAGTTGATCAGCTAAAGCTCGGAACTGAAAGAAAGAGACACAGAAGGGAAGATTTAAGGTTCAAAATGATCAATAAAGCATAGTGCTTCCTTAACTATCCACTAATGGACATAAAGAAGAAATTTACCTGGCAATTACCATCTCCTGGAACCTTAACCTCGGCGAAGTCATACATCTCTAACCTGCAATAGTTAGAAAACAATGGAATTGAAAATGGTTTTGTTTTTATAGAAAACATAAATGGAACAAAAATACGTACCTATTCCGAAGTCTTTCATGATCAGAAACTGCTTCTTCTTCAGGAGGTATTTCTCCATTTATTTTTGGCATATACTGCACATATATAATGAATCTATAGTCAGATGAAGGATAATATTAACATCACTTTATGCATAATATGGTGTTATTGTCTAGAGTTATTTACCGGAATGGGGACCATTTGATTCAATCTCCTTCCAAATTCACCATCAGCATCACATTGATCTGATTCCCAAGAGTATACATACTCATCTGTGTCACTCGGGCTTGAACAATAGATATTAACCGAATCATCACTTCTCCCATCTTGATCATTATCATTTCCTATCCATTCTACAACACACCAAAACACAAATCTATCATCTAATCCCCAAAACACAAACATGCACAAATGAAGAACATAGACTAATGAAGAGCCTATTCAAATAACCTGAAGAGTATTCCACAGGAGACTGATCATTCCAACCATATTGGTTATTGTTATTGCTATAGTTGTTAGTATAACCTTCATGTTGATGCTGTTGTGGATGTTGATGTTGGTGTTGATGTTGATGCGAATAATCATTACTTTCTGCGATTTCAAGCTGCAAAAAATCGTCTTGGAGTGTTCTTGCAATAATCTCATCATTATCTACATCGCTACTACGATGATCTTCATACTCTCTGTAATACTCACCACTATGATGATGAGCTACTTCATCTTCCTCGTGAATCATCTCAATGCCATAAGGAGGATACGTGTAAGGACCAAGAAACCATTCCACAATACTTGTTGTATTCTCTTCATGTGACACCATCTTCAAAAAAACCTACCAAGCAAAAACGTTATCAGAAAACCAAAAATCTTATCCATAAGATTCAAAATCATATACCAACACTTCAACACGATTTAGTGGCGTAAATCTTGGGAGACCTCTTAGGATTTTGACAAGACAATTAAACAACAAAGACTTTTCAACAAAGAGGAAATGTGACTCCAAAGAATTACACAATGTTAACTTAGAATCATCCAATCATATTAGTTTATTCCCTAAATTAGATACAGTAACTAAAGTCATTATCACAATCAAAACTATGAAGAAAAAAAAAACTCGAATTAGAAACTAAAAACCTACTAAATCACAAGATTAATAGTCAAACAAAGAGACCAACTTAGAGATTTGGTATGAATCAACAATCAAATTAAGAAGATTAGAAAAATCGACCTAGATCTGAGAAAATAAATGGATTGTATGGAGATTAAGTTAGATCAAAAGAAGAAGAGAAACTCACCTTTAACTTACTAAAATCTCTGCAACTTGAAGACGGAATTATTTTTACTAAAAATAGACAACTTTTAGAAATTCGAGATGAAAGATTGAGAATTTAGGTTGAAAATAAACATAATTCAAATGGGAATTTTTCTTCTTTTTTCTTCACTTTCTTCTTCTAAAAAGACTGAATTTTTTGGCGGATGATGAGCAAGAAAAAGGATCGAGAATGATTCGAATATTAATAAAGTTCTTCTTCGCTGCTTTATTAATTTTTTTCGATTCGAGAAACCCAGAAAAAATAAATTGAGAAAACGCGCAAAACGCACTCAATATATATGAAATTTCTGAGCTTTAGCTCATTTGATACGAAGCTTAATAGCCGTTGGATCATTAATATCAACGGTCAAAACTTTATGGTCTATATTTATTGTTTTTGTTCAGTCTTTAATATTTTAAGACCATTTTTCCAAAGAGTTTTAATAAGGAAAAAAGAAACTCAACTTGATTTTTAAAAATCATTGATTTGTTAATTAACATAATTAGGAGTGCAGAATCTAGGTTTGATTCACATTGAATTGAAGTGGAATTTGTATAGATCAATTTTATTTTGATTTTGGTTCCAACTAAGAAGTTAAATCGAAATTCCAATATAACGAATTTTCCACACTTTTCGAATTCATAACCTAAATATTTTTTTAATAATAAAATCTATTTTTAGTCCAAAACTTACTTCATAAAACTTTTAAAAATCTTTTACGATCAGAGGAGAAGAGATCAAATTTTTAATGTCATAACTATTAGCCCTATCATTTAAGCCACGATAAACAAAAAATAAATAAATAAATAAATTGGGCAATTAGTATTTCATACTTTTTTATCGTTCCTTAGTTTAAACAAAATTAAACATTAGTATGTATTATCATAATTTACTATGAAATCCTATAAAAAATTATGTCTTTTTCAAGTAAATAATTGAGAGACTAAAAAATTACTAAAATTTTTGGATGGTATTTTTAAATCAACCAATAATATATCCTTGATACAATCATAAATGAATGATGATATTCTTTAAATTGTTAAGACTTTAGCTCTTTACCAAATCCCAATAAAATAAATTCATAGTTAATGAGCTTTAAAGGAAGGATTAGCATGCAAAATGCAATAGTAAAAAAATTAAAAATAATTAGTGTTAGGCCTTAATTGTTGACAATTTTCTTAAAGAGGCAAATGGGTCCAATAACACATGGCTGCATCGTTTTGAAGTTTCCCCAATCATATCCGGCGCGAATATTTTTTTATTTTTTTTGTCAGGGTAAGAATTCCACGTGGCATCCACTAAATTTATTCAAATTCAAAAACCATCAAATTCAATTCTTTCAAGCAGCCCACTTTATTTGATTAATTAAAATTCACTCAATACTCATGCCATGGAGACTAATTTGTAAATCATTATTAATATTTTTATGTTATTGGGAACACATAAAAACAGAAGTTTCTTCTTGTTAAAGTTACTTAGGCTGTAATAAATGAACTAGGTTCTATGTTCCGGCGATACTTTACTAATTCCTCAATTTATTTAAAGGGATTATTTTCTTGCACAATTTATTTGGAAGAAATTATAGTTAAATATAAGTATCAGCTTAAATTTTTTTGTGGAAGTGTGAATTTGGAAAAATGGTTAATAGATGTGTAACTTTATAAAAATTGTTTTTTTGTCAATTATTAGATCGATAAAATTGGATTAATGATTAAATTCTTCCAATCCCTTAACAATATAATATGAGATAAACGCGATATGATATGATATTCATGATCAAATTTACTTTTCCACTTCGTAAAAAAGATAAAAATTTATATAATGAATCAAACTTTGTCAATCTTATCATTTAGAAAAAAACCATAAATTTCTTGTAACCTATATTGAAAATTCTATGTAGTATGAGATATAATGTGTTTGCTTAAATTATGTAGATGAAATAGTCAAATAAAAATAATGTCAAATTATTTGCAAAAATATAAAAAGAAGAGAAAAAATTGTCAATTTATATGAATCAGCCTATGATAATTCAATATATTTTAATTATTATGGCATGGGTCATGAATGATTTGAGAAACCCAAAAGCCAAAAAAATTAAGGTAATTTAAATAGAAAATTTTAAAATTTGTTAGGTAGCTAAACGCATACGTTATTATGGTGTGTTTTTATCAATGTTAGTAGTTGTATAGATTATGCTGATGTAGTCATTAGCCAATTAAAGACTCTTCTTTTTTTATGTTTTCAATTATCCTATGTTCATATTTTACATTACATGTCAATATCGAAATATTATAACGAAAATAGTCCATTTCAAAAAAGGGTCAATGCATTATTTTATAGTGTTAAATTATAAATAAATGTTACCATTGTAGTAGTTCACAGAGCATAACAACCAAGCAAAATGCGTTCTTTTAAAAATCATAATTGAGAACTAAGTTTTAATGTTCAAAATTTTGCTAAGTGCTAATCAGCCACTTGATCTGCATTTAGCGCCTAATGAAAAATTATAAGTTAAACGGATAGTAGTTTTTGATTTTTTTACATTTTCAATATCTTAAAATTTTGTGAATTAATAATATAGTGTTAAAATTTCATAAAGCAATATAAAAAGAAAAGTAAAAGTATGGTTTGCTGATTACAAGTAACATCTAAATAACATTCAACTCTTATCGACTAATTAGATTTGACGAATTATGCATTAATCAATTGACTCAAATTGATTACCGACTAATGTCTAGGCAAGGATAAATCAGCTAGGCGGCCAATATTTTGAATTACTTATTAAACAAACCAAACATGACATATAAATAGATAAATAAATGTAGCCAATACTACTAATTAAACAAAGAAATTATATGATTAACGTGTGTCTGTGCAAGAGTATAAGTTAGTAGTTCGTAATCTCCAAGAGATGTAATAAACTGACACATGCTTTCCATTGCAGCAAAGGTTTTTATTCAATAGTTATTAGATTATGTAAATGCTTAAAATATACTATTATGTTTTGATATGCTATAACTATAGATTATATGATTTATTGTAACATCATTAACTCTTAGTTATTTATCCTCTGTTCTTTTACACCAAAGCAATCAAGTTAACACCAATTTGAAGCTATTTATAATATTATTTGCCTACAAAATTATGCTTTTGAGGTTACCTTTAATATTTTTATCTTTAAGATGCTATGAAAAATATAGGTAAAAGCTCAAAAATTAATGGCTTCCCCTGTTTTCAGCCAAAATCAATGCTTCAAAAGTCCATTTGTTTGCCATTGTCAGTACACATGAGTTGAATGCAATCTTATCAATTATTTCACTTAACAAATGATGTCCTTTTTTTCAATTATCTTCGTTTAAATTTAATTTTTGTATTTTTAAAAGTACAACAAAATCTTTCACGAATCTTTTTAAACTGTTTTTTTTACGACCCTTTGTGATGGGCTTATCGTTATAAGCATAATTAAGTTTGTTAGTGACGAAAGGCCCAATTGATCGTTTGTTCTTTGCGATGGTAAACCAAAAGGCACATGTTTTAAAATTGGGCCTAGCTCAATTATATCTTACTGGGCCCATATAAGCTTATGCTCGACTAAGCTCAAATCAAAAGCTCTCACGCATGCTTCGGTTCCACAACTTTTTTTTTTTTTCGAAATATATTTTGGATCGACAAGATTCGATCTATAGTCAAAACTCATATTAGAGTGTTTAAAACAATTGGTTCAATGGTTTAATGAGTAAACCAAGTTAACCGAACC
>OVAX01004387.1:0-13575 GCA_900406405.1 Lepidium africanum | reverse complement strand
ATTTCTTCAAGTCGTCGCCGTCGATTCGAGAGGAAAAGGAAAGAGTGGCCACGACTTTTTTCTTTTTGTTTTTTTCCAGCCTATATGAGACTGACACGTATGGGGTTCTTAAAATTTCTTAAGTTTCTTAGTTAAGAAAGGGTTCTAGACAAATAATCCTTTTTTGATTTAATTTTAATTCATTAATTCCTAAGAACCTCTCTTAGAACCCCTCTTTGGAGCTGCTCTTAGGTCTTCTATACAAGAACTCACCTCAAATTGGATTCTTTCAGACTCTAATCTACAATACACTATAATTCAATCAATGAAATCCATTTGTTACCAATTTAATCTCCTAATCGACCTAGAATCCATGGTAAAACACCCAATGTACATAGCAAAATAATCAATTTACAAATCTAAAACCAAACTAGCAAAATAATTTGGATTTTGAACGCTAAGAGGCTAACGACGATGCAAAGCAAAACAGTGTTGTTCGACGGCAGCGGTGAAGCTCGTCAGAGTCGCCGGTGGACGCAGCTCAACTCTTTCTCCTCATCTCGTTGGGTATGCAGTTTAGTTAGGGATATAGGAGATTTGTTGTTCCTCAAAATTGGTTTATTTTATAATTATTTGTGCCTCTTTAGTTAAAATGTTTTACTTCACTAGGGATGGTAATTCTTCCTGCCTTGGCCTTCGTCTATGAAAATTACATGTCTGTTGTAGCAATCACAATGATTAAGAAGAAATGATAAAATAGAGATTGTATACATCTCCATGCCTGAAAATTCATATATGCAAATGCAATAAAGAGTACACATCAACAATTCAATCCTACTAAGAAAGAACAAACACAAGATGCCACAAAGCATCCATTTAACTGTGCAAAGTTTTGCATCTAATAATGTGCTTATTGCAATTTGCTCATAGATTTCACCGTGAGGTGAATACTCAGCTTTAACAGAAGATCAGTAAAGAGGAGCACAAACGAAGAATCAATCCCTTTATTTTTGCGAAAGAGAAAGTTTTAAAAGAAGTGAAACAGAGCAAGTGAAAAGCTCACTTCTTCAAGAGTACTGAACTGCATTGTGCCATGATCTTTGAAGCTCTTGTGATCGAGTTTGTCATGTAAAAATTCTCGACAGCGGCTTGGAATGGCGTTTTGCTCATTGTCTCCTTGCACTCAGGTTTCAATGAAGGCCCAAAAGCAGCTGGCTCTCGCTCATCTGTGTGGACCAAATTTGGTGCGACGCTCTTTATTCTTGATCTAACACCTTCTATCGAGTTGTATGGAAGCTTCACACCCGAGACCTCAGATAAGGCTCTTACAATCTTCCAGTCGTCTCTTGCATCACCAACTGTTGGAACAGCAGGAACAGTCTGTTGGGTAAATCCTTCTGTGTTTTCGTATGTTCCTTCTTTCTCGGTGAAGGCTGATGCAGGAAGAATTACATTTGCACGGTAAACTGCTTTGTCTCCATGGTGTCCTTGGTAAACCACAAAGGCGTCTTTAGGAATCTTGTCAACATCTACATCGTCTGCTCCCATCAAGTAGACAAATTTTGCAGACTCGAGGGTTTTGGCGGACTGTTGAATGAGACCAAGATCAAGAGCAGCAGCTTGAGCAGCGTACAGAAGAAGAAAGTTAAGACCATTCCAGTCAGATCGGACGACATTGTTGGCTTGTGCAATGGATTCAACAGCAGAAATAATAGCATCTTTATCAGTTCTGTTGAAGAGACCGGCACCAACAATGATAGCAGGGTTTTTGGCGTTCTTGAGAGCCGCACAGAATGGGTGACGTCCCTCAGCAATTTCTTTGAGAGTATCAGGCCCAGTCCCAAGGTGTTTGCAATCGTAGTTGAATTCTGTATGTGGACCAACGTATCCAACCTTGGCATTCGATGCACGGACTGTCTTACCGATCCTAGCATTCACCATTGCAGCTTCAACCCTTGGCTGGTAAAAATAAACAGAGAACAGGTTAATCTACAGCTAACGGACCACCACCAGGTTGATATCTGAAAGAGTAAATTGGTAAAAAAGGCATGTTTCAATTAAATGAAACCAGGAGCCCAAATATATCTAGCCTGTATATGGCTTTAATAGGTAAAGCTTTTTGTTGAGCATAATGCTTTTGTAGGAACCAATCATATTTGAGAAATTTAAAATAGACAACTATGATTGGTTTCTACAAAAGCATTATGCTCAACAAAAAGCCTTACCAATCAAGGCCTATGTCAGGGTATTAAATATAAAACAGAATGTTAACATCCAATCTGGTTTGTAGAAACCTAATTCTGCTGCTCCTTTCTATTCTATGCACCACTAAACCAGATTACACAATTTGTTTTTTCTTGAGTCATTGTTCCAAAGCATAGAGCGTCTGTCTAATCCAGTACCAATAACCACATAAAGTGACAGGGTGGAACGCTCACCTGGGTACCAACTAGAAGGAAGAGATCGGCGTTCTCAAGTCCACTGATGCTAGTATTCATCAAATAACTGTACCGGAGATCAGCATTAACACCAACAGCTGTTCCTTCACACCACACATTGTCTGAACCCATTCTGTTAACGAAGTCCTTCAACACCATCATGGATTCTGCATCAGATAGCTGACCTGCAATTCCAACAATTTCATCTGGCTTCACCTGATGGATGATATCACCCACAACAGCTAGGGCATCACGCCAGCTCACTGCCTTGAACCGTCCATCAGAATCTCGAATCATAGGATCGCTCAGCCTTTGTCTCTTTAGCCCGTCATAACAGAACCTTGTTTTGTCAGATATCCATTCTTCATTTATATCCTGAATAAGGACAATCACAGGTTCAACATTGAGCAAATACTATCATTACAATAGTTTTGAACATAAGTAAAACATACCTCATTAAGGCGTGGTATGATACGCATCACTTCTGGTCCCCTACTATCAACACGGATGTTTGACCCAACAGCGTCACTAACATCAATGGTTTCTGTTCCTTTCAACTCCCAGTTTCTGGCCTTGAAGGCAAAGGGCTTTGAGGTCAAGGCTCCCACAGGACAGATGTCTATAACATTTCCAGAGAGTTCACTTGTCATGAGCTTTTCAACATAAGTTCCAATTTCTTCTCCACTACCGCGACCTAGCATACCAAGATCTTGAACCCCTGCAACTTCTGAAGCAAATCGTACACACCTACAAAGACATGAGAGAAACATAACCTAATCAATAGGATAGCATATGTAATCGCATTAACTAAACTATCACAATTTTAGTAACCTTGTACACTGGATACACCGAGTCATAACAGTCTTCACAAGAGGACCAAGATTTTTATCAACCACAGATCTTTTCATTTCTGTGAAACGGCCTCTGTCAGATCCAAAAGCCATAGACTGATCCTGGAGATCACACTCTCCTCCTTGATCACATATAGGGCAATCCAGAGGATGATTCATCAACAGGAATTCCATCACTCCTTCCCTAGCCTTCTTTGCTATAGGTGTGTCAGTCTTAATCTTCATCCCTGTTAGAAATACTCTTAAAATATATCATTATACTACATTACAGAACACGAAACATTAACCAAGAAATTTTTTGATGGAAACCTCAAACTCCACATGTGTAAATGGTATACTAACTAAGTGGAAATTAAACCTCAACACCGAAATGAAACTAATTAACCTTATCAGAGAAATGTTTAATGTTCATGCCTTACACTTGAAAGAAACTTTCAACAGCTCAAGTCAAAACACGGAGAAAACAAGATCCCTAAAATGACAACGTCTCACCTAAACTCAAAACTGCTCTCGTTGGCCTATCATCATCATCACACTATAAAGTAAAAACCAACAAAATTGGAAGAGAAATGGAACTGATACGGCAATCAACAAATAAGAATATCATCAAATGCCAAAAAAATTATAGTAATCAGCAATCAGATCAATCCATTAGCATGAAACTTTCCATGGAATTTAACCTACACTCATAAAAAGCTTTACTGAACTAACCGGGAAGTGCGGGCATGGCACAGGATGCTACAGGCTTAGGAGACTTCTCGACCTCAACAAGACACATCCGGCAGTTTCCGGCAATAGATAAGCGAGAATGATAACAAAATCTCGGGATATCAACTCCGGCGACCTCACAAGCCTGAAGAACTGTGAATCCTTTAGGGATTTTGACCGCGTGACCATCAACAAAGACCTCGATCGCATCCTCAGGATTTGAGAAATGAACACGTGCTCCACCAACAGGGTTTCTAGGAGGGACGATTTCTGTCGGCGGCTCAGGTTGAGAAATAGCAGCGGATTCAGGAGATTGGAGCTCTGGTTTAGAGACTATTGTGCGAAGAAAAATATTAGTGGTTTGGGATTGAAGAAGACGAGACGCTGGTCGAATGGTTCGAGAAGCTAAGATGCCTAACCCCATGGCGTTGTGGATCTGTATCGTCTTCTTCTTTTTCTCTGTGTTGTATATCTCTCGATCTTGCCCTGAAGCATTTGTGTGAGAGGGAGGAAGACACGAATGAGTGAATTTGGGCTTTATGGGCTTTTATTTGGATACTAAAATTGGGCTTTCATTCTCAATCTTGTTCTGATGCATTTGTGTAAGAAGGTAAAAGATTGGAATGGGTGAGTTTTGGGCTTTATAGGCTTTAATTAAAAATACTAAATTGGGGTTACATTAAACCAATTAAGATTTTTGAACTTTTCTAGTTAATTATAAATATTTAGATATTTTGGAATTTGTTTTTGTCATTTCAATCTGACTATCGGATTTATTATGTAAACTTGTAATTGATGACAACTGTTTAAAAAGCTCTCAACGTCGTCTATTTAAATAGAGGGAAAAAAAATGATATTAATGCCTATGTTGCGTTAGTGAAGGTGTACGTGTTAGAATTCATTTTCATTTTCCCATTTGTTTAGGATTACTTGTTAAGTGTCAGTATCAAAGATTTTATTGTTAATATAAGCTTTGAGTTGACAAGACAAAACCCAAAAATTTACGTTATCATAAGCTATTATATATTATCTAATTACATTATAGGCTAGGATGATAAACTTCATTTGATAGTTTTTTTAAAAAAAGCTTCTTTTGGTAGCTGTAATTAGAAAATTACATTAGCTTTTATGTAATCGATACTCAACTAAAAATAATAATTTGAGTTCTTTTTCTAAAAATTCTGATTATTTAACAAATTAAAATAGAAACTGTAGCCGGTTTTCTAATCATATCAGAAAAATTAGTTGAGGTTAAGTTTTTTTTCCGCTATTTTTTTTTCTATGTAATTATGCGATCTCTAAACTATAAAACTAATGTTTTTGTCCGTAATATTAAAGAATTAGCTAATAGTTTGATATTGTAAAAGTTGGTTTTTTTGCCTTAAACATTTTAATATTATACGAAGGCAAAAAAAAACAAAACATTTTAATATTATATGAGTTGACAAAAGAAAAAAATAGAAATAGTAGCAGCTCTTCACCCTCTTCCTTAGATCAAATCCAAAATTCGATATATACTCCGTAGGCGACCACGGTCTATGCGATATATACTCCGTAGATCAAATCCAAAATTCGAAAGAACAAGTTACGTCAAATTCCAAAGGTAGTGTTACATCAAAATATGTCGACTCCTGTAATAAATTTTATAGAAATTAAATAACTTTTCTCGTTTATTCCACTCCACATATATTTTCTTCGATTCAATTCCACAATTTTGCAAAATTACCAGTTGGAATTTAGAACCTACGTAATTATATAAAATTAATAATTAATTAGCGTTATTTTCTAAAGATTTAATAATTAAGAAAACGTTATGTATGGACATGTTGTGATGTAGTGCTGTGTTATATAATAAAATTCGATTCTTCTAGACAAAACCTTACCATATACACTTCACGCAACAGAGAGACAAAGCCAAAACAAAACAAATACAAAAAACCTCATTTTCTCAACAATATCAATGAAAGCTTAAAACGTCACGAGAACTAAAGAAAGAAGAAGAAGAGAGAAAAACAGTTCTCGTGATCTTCCCGCCTTTTTACTCGAAAGACATTTTCAACTTCTAGATCGAAGTTTCCGTTTCCAGATTTCAGATTCACGATTAATTCGGGATCGACCTTTTTTTTTTTTTTTTGGAAAACGTTTAGATTGCCGTAGATTGAATCGACAGAGAGATTCGATTTTGATTAGTGAAAAGATGGGACAATTACGGCGAAGGGAAGAGATTGCAGATAAAGAAGAAGATGAATCAAACGACGACGTTTTAACGACAAGAGGCAAACTCACTTTAGCGGAGACATTCCGGTGGCTAGATTCATCTGATCACTGGAAAACTGAAAGTGATTGTAATAGCGATCATCGATTCATTGTTCATCCCAAAAACAGGTTCTCTCTCTCTCTCATCTTCATTACGCAGTTACAGAGTTTTTTTTTCTAAGATATAAATAAATTACAAAAAAAAACAGACACTTTTCTTGAAATCTTAAAAATATCTTTTTGTGGCATAACTAAAGTAAGCAGAATTGTCAGACGAATCAGAACCAAAAACTAGATTATAGTATTATATAGTTTAAATGAATATATATTTATACTCCAATTTGAGAATTGAGAAATTGGAACAAAAAAAATACCATACTGTAAAAAATTAAAAATATATTTTGTCCAAAATCCGAAACTGAAGTATTAAACTGTTTATTATGAACTACTCATATCTTAGTTTTGATACGTTTTGTTTATAAACCGGAAAATCTAATAATTTAAATCAAAACCTAAATGTGTTTCTTCGTTTAGTAAAAATGGATAAATTAACACTCCGAAAGTAAAGTAAAAAGTATTATTCATTATAAAACTTAATATATTTTTTTGTTAAATAAAAACCAAGTGTAAAAAGGATTTAAATTTTCGAGCAAAAAAAAAGAAAGGATTTAAATCAATATTTTTCAGCACATTAATCGAAAGTCAAAAGTAGATGCAAAATTAGATGCTAATTAGATGATTTTGTTGTCGATATTCGGCATATTTTTGTAATTTTTTATTTTTGCTGGGACACTGGTTCATCATATTCTTATCTTTTGTGCCTTCTATCATTTGTCTTAATTATTCAGCCGACCAATAACAAAATTTGAAGGTAAATCTAAATTTGTTCTAACTTTCCATTTTATTGCTGACAAAAAGAAAATTTTTCTATTTATGGCTGACAAAAAGAAAATAAGTTTTACTGATACGCTTAAACAATTTGTACCCACTAAAGGTAATGCTGATACGCTTCCATAAATGTTTTTTATCCATAACTTTTAATAATCTTTTATCCTGAAAAAAGGTTTACTAGCTTATAATTGGTTCCGTTAAAAATGCCGTATTTAGAGTCCACCACACGTGGATATTCATCTTCTTGTTTCTTTTAAGAATTAATAACAATTTACTAAAATAACAAAACTTTCAAAACAACTTGTGTCCAGCTACGTCGATATTTAAACTAAATGCAATGCTTTTAAAATCTGTCCGAACACGGATTCGGCGCCAATATTACCAAAACAATAAAATATACTCAAATGTTTTTCAATAAAAATGATAGAATACATTCAAACAAAAAACAAAAAATTATATAGTAATTATAACAATTAATAAAATAAATTATAATTTCATAATTATATCTAACACAAAATTAAGTCTTATAATTATAAAAAGTTAAAATTAGTAAACCGTGATTTAATGTTTATCCGAATCACCGCTTCTTTCACTTTAAAAAAAATCAGTTTTACAGTTAATTTCCAGTCGGACCAGTCCGGTTTTGAAAACAATGTCAAACTTTGTTGCTTGCACTAAACAACAATGAGATATCATATTAGATAGAGATCTATCTCATTCTCATTCATGTTATATACAAGAGAATATTTGGTCATAAACGAGACCCAAGTATAGATATACAAAACTATTTGCACAAACCTGAATCTATGTGCAACAATAGCTTCCCCTCCCACTATTATGTTTAACTACATTACCAGTTGGATACAAACAAAATAGTTTTCCATGAACTTTGATACAAACACAGCTCACTAATGAAAAATCTCTGAAAAAACAATGAGCAGTTGGTACAAGATATGGGAGAAATTTATATTGGTGTGGGCAATATACTCATCTTTGTTTACTCCAATGGAGTTTGGATTCTTCCGTGGTCTGCCTGAGAGACTCTTTGTTCTTGACATTGTTGGTCAAATTGCATTCTTAGTCGATATTGTTGTTCAGTTCTTTGTCGCCTATCGCGATCGCCATACTTACCGGACTGTCTACAAACCATCATCAATTGCTTACCGGTCAGTTACATTTCTATACCATTACGAGCATTCTACAAACCATTTGTAGTTTGCATAGCTTTTAATGGAGGATTAAGCTTGTTTTTTTTTGCGGTTCATAGTTACTTGAAGTCGCATTTTTTTACGGATTTCATCAGTTGCTTTCCTTGGGATCTTATCTACAAGGTACTTAACTTTTACTTTATAGGATTACTAAGAATTTGAAAAACGTTATATGTCTGATAAATTATGGAAACTCAAAATCAATTGGCAATGAGTGGATTAATGGCCCCTAGTTAATATATATATATATATATTAGGTTAGAATGATCCAACTTTCGATTTGAGATATCAATCACATTCTAACAATGTCGTTTGTGGAAATGAACAAGGTGGTTTGCGGTTTGGTTGTAGGTATCAGGGAAACACGAGTTGGTGAGGTACATGTTGTGGATAAGGCTATTTCGAGTGCGAAAAGTGATTGAGTTTTTTCAAAGACTTGAGAGAGACACAAGAGTCAACTATCTCTTCACCAGAATCTTAAAGCTTTTATTCGTTGAAGTCTACTGTACTCACACAGCTGCATGTATCTTCTATTACTTGGCCACTACTATTCCTCCAGAAAACGAAGCTCACACTTGGATCGGTAGCTTGAAGCTAGGAGACTATAGCTACGAGAATTTCCGAAAAATCGATCTCTGGAAACGTTATATCACGGCTCTATACTTCGCCATTGTCACTATGGCCACTGTCGGTATAAAAACCAATTCATCAAATAATCATTTTATTACTTATTACAAAGAAACTGATGGTTTTTGTTTTTGGCTTTAGGTTATGGAGATATACATGCGGTGAATTTGAGGGAAATGATATTTGTGATGGCATATGTTTCATTTGATATGGTTCTCGGTGCGTACCTTATTGGTAACATCACTGCTTTGATTGTGAAAGGATCAAATACAGAGAGATTTAGAGATAAAATGAATGATCTCATAAGTTTCATGAACCGCAAAAAACTTAAAAGTGACCTTCGTAGTCAGATTACCCGTCACGTTAAACTGCAATATGACAGTAACTACACCGACACTGTCATGCTTCAGGACGTTCCAGCCTCTATCCGTGCCAAGGTATCACTGATGACTAATTAAGTTCACCAATTATATTTCCAAAATTGTTAGTATTCAGTGTTAAGTATGCATGTTATGCCAAAATGTTTGTGGTCTAGTGGTATTTTTGTGCAAAACACTTTGGGCTTTGTTGTAAAAATAATATTTGGAATGTTAAGGCCCTAGTTTCAAATCTCTTAGAACAGAAAACAAATTAATATATATATATATATATAATATCTTTTTAACCAGGTCTCGGACATATAAGATTTGAGTTTGATTCCTGCTCAAAATTTGTAGCATTGTTTTTAGGCTAGTCTAACTCTCTATTTTTTTTAATGATGCGAGGTCCCACTAGTATGGTGTGGGAAATATGTCAGTCAATGAGTTTTCATATCCGTGGGATTTGTCGTAGTCATCCGAATAACCCATGATACTAAAAAAAAAAAAAAAGTTGCATGCTTGCGGTTTGTTTGTTGATTCTTATTATTCTTGTTTAAGAACTATAATACTACACCGGTTAAGTTAATAATCATATGTCCTAATATTAGATCTCTTAAAGTAAATGTATCACTGAATACTTTTGTTTTCTTCTTTTTTTTGTTTTTCAGATTGCAAAGTTATTGTATCAGCCTTACATCGAGGAAATTGATCTCTTTAAAGGTTGCTCTGAGGAGTTTATAAAACAGATAGTTATAAGACTCCAGGAAGAGTATTTTCTTCCAGGAGAAGTAATAACCGAGCAAGGAAACGTCGTGGATCACTTGTATTTCGTTTGTGAAGGCAAACTGGTACGTCAAAATCTCATTGTGTTTGTGTCTATCTTTTGCATCTTTGTAATGTTAGTGTGTTTTTATAGGAGGCTCTTGTTACAAGACCAGATGGATCAGAAGCGAGTGTGACGTTACTTGAACCTCACTCTTCTTTTGGAGATATCTCCATCATTTGCAACATTTCTCAACCTTTCACAGTTAGGGTTCGTGAGCTATGTCATCTTTTACGCATTGATAAACAGTCTTTCTCGAACATCCTCGAGATTTATTTTCAGGACGGACGCAAAATCTTGAACAATCTTCTTGAGGTACTCTTTGAATCTCTTACTTCGGGTATGAACTCTGATTGAGAAGTCGTCTCATTCGCGGTTTTTGGCAGGGGAAGGACTCGAATGAGAGGATAAAAGAGTTACAGTCTGACATTTTGATTCACATTGCAAAACAAGAAGCAGAACTTGCATTAAAAGTAAACAATGCAGCTTTCCAAGGAGATATTTACCAGCTTAAGAGCTTAATCAGATCTGGAGCCGATCCTAACAAAACAGATTACGATGGAAGATCACCGCTTGTAAGTCTTTTCGTTTCACTTATCTTCAATTTTTCTTTAAAGCTACGAATTAGATTCTTTCTTTAACATGTAATTTGTCTTTTTCATATGCAGCATCTTGCGGCATGTAGAGGCTATGAAGATATTACATCATTTCTTATTCAAGAACATGTTGATATCAATCTAAAAGGTAACATATACATCGATCAATACCCAATCTAATGGAAAACTGTACATACTTTTATGTTAACGGTTTGATCACTCGTTTGGGCAGATAAATTTGGGAACACGCCATTGTTAGAGGCTGTGATAGCAGGACATGATGGAGTTATTAGTTTGCTTCTTGAACAAGGAGCCTCTTTTGATGTACAAGATCCGGGAAACTTCCTTTGCACGGCAGTTGCGAAAGGCGACTCTGATTATCTCAAGAGATTGCTTTCAAGTGGTATGAACCCTAACGCTGAAGATTATGATCACAGAACGCCACTTCATGTAGCTGCTTCTGAAGGCTTATACTTAATGGCAAAGATGTTGGTTGAAGCTGGAGCAAGTGTTACTACGAGAGACCGGTAAAAATCATAAAATGTGAATCATCAAATCCTTTAAACTTATATATATACACTTAAATGAACTTCATGGATCTTTTCCTTGAAGGTGGGGTAATTCTCCGCTTGATGAAGCCAGAATGTGTGGAAACAAGAAACTGATTAAATTACTCGAAGATGCAAAATCAACTCAGTCGCCTATAAACTTATTGAGCTCTCATGAACTACAAGGTACTCAGATACTAGAGACGAGCATTGAGAGACGAAAATGCACAGTGTTTCCATTCCATCCACACGAGGTGAAAGAAGAACGTAGTAGAAAGCATGGAGTTGTGGTTTGGGTCCCGACCGACCTTCAGAAACTCGTAGCAACCTCTGTGAAAGAGCTCGGTTTATCGGATAAAGCCTCATTTATACTATTATCAGAAGACGAAGGTCGTATCACAGACATTGATATGATAAGTGATGGACAGAAACTGTATTTGATCAGTGATACTACTGATCAAACATAATGATGAGTCTTCGATTCATTCTATCATTTAGACAGAGAGTCATTTGAGTTGGTTCATGTTCTTAATTTTGTCGCAAAAGAATCTATTTATTGCCGATTATACAGATTCTGTCTATTACAAAAGAAAACTACACTTCATATATGTATATATATATATATGGTTACATGCATGGAAGATTAAAAAGGTTACAAGCTATTGTACGATCATTACACATTACTTAACGATTTATATTACTTCATATATATACTTACATCAAACTTCTCTCACCATATTGTGTTCCGTTTCTTATGGATTTTATTTGGCTCTCCTGGTCTGTTAGTGTAAGTTGAACTTAGAAACAATAATACATTACGTGAGTTGGAACCATTGGGATGATCAAAAACAGAAAACTTGATTCTTTAAGATTAATCTTAGCTTAATACACTGTAGTTGTCTGAAGTGTTTCTGAGCTGCAAGATTTCCAGAATCAACAATATCTTTGTCTGGTACATTAGAAGAATCTGATTTGAAAAGTCGGAAAAGAGTGTCTAAGACACAGCCAATAAGAGGAATATGGGAATAGAAATTTCGATCCATTAATTTGAAATTTGAAATGTAGAAATATCTGGAAACGTTTTGAAATGAAGAACAAATGTTTGGGAGTGAGAGAAAATAAGATGAAGAAAGATAAGTGGGGTTTATATTATTGGGAAGAGACTTGATCACCAAGAATCAAGTCTTGTCGTGGGCCCAAAAGATTGGCGTAGTCCCCAAGATCGAAATGTCACAGTTGAAATCTAATCTATCGTTTTATGGTGTCACTCTTTTACTTTTGGTCTATTACGGTTAGGTTTGGTCAACATTTATTTGGCAGAACAGTATACATGTTGTCAGTCCAATGTTTAAAGTATTGAAGATTTGTTTTATTCTGTGTTTGCTTGAATCTTTTTTACGTGTCCTTTCGTATTTGTGTGGTAAATATAAACTAAAGAGAGAAAAATAAAACAATAATCACTGCGATTATTTTGAAATTTAGAACGACTATCTGTTTTTTACCGAAAAAAGATACAGATTTGAATATTACCACTTAGTGGTTTCTCATCCACCTTGTTTTCCCTCCAAAAATAGAAAACTTTCATCGGAAACCTACTTCCTCCAATTTCCACCGATCAAAACGAAGGAAAATGAAGGTATCGTAATGAGCATGGTGAAAATCCCAGTTACACTTCTACTTGAATTTGTTTTTTGTTGGAATCTGTAGATCTGGAGACAGTTTGTAATCTTTCCCACCTTTTTGTGTGGAGAACAATCTCGCTTGTGTAAAAAGTTGAAGAACGTTTGTTGTTATAATTTCAGGTACTTAATCCTTGAAGAAAGTTTAGGAGACCAAAGGTTCTAATCGCTCGTCAATGGCGAAGAAATTCTCAAAGACAGAGAAAGGAAAATGCATTGCTATGAATGTCCATGAGGGGCCGTTGATGAGATTCAAAGTCCCAACTTTTGATAACACAGCTCTAGTTGAAAGTCATGCACGCAGACTCATTGACCGAGTAACAAATCCACGGCAACAAAGGATCTGGTCCTTGATACCTTTTCTCTCCAAAATATGGAACACAACCTCAAAAGATATAGGAATAGACTTGGGACAAGGGCTGTTTCAGTTCAAGTTTGAAAATGATGCATACCTGCAAGCTGTACTACAAGGAAGACCATACCACTTTGCTAGGTGGATGGTGATTCTCCAAAAATGGGAAGCAACCATTGACCCTTCCTTCCCATCCAATATACACTACAAGAAAACGCTGAGTTTGGGACGTCATTTTACAACGCATTTACAACGCAACT
>OVAX01004386.1:0-13575 GCA_900406405.1 Lepidium africanum | reverse complement strand
AAAATGGGACTGATTTGCGACTGATTGTGCAGTCTCAAAAAAAAAGTTTTCTTGTAGTGGAAGTTGGCTGTAAACTTGCTCATGCAACGGAGGCCATTCAAGTAGAGTTTGAGTATAGAGAAAATGATTTGGGAATTACTATTAATTAATTGATTTTTAAATGTTAATTAATTTCAAATTAAAATCATAAAAGGATTAAAATGCAATTATATAAGAGGGTTTTTCTTAATTTTTTACAAATTAAGGTTCAAAAGAAAATGTAACTGATTACCAATCTCACTATGGCTTTTGTTACTTTTATTGGGCCCATTAGCCTTCCAATGGGCTCTCATGTTTCTCTTCATATAAACGAAGCCCAACAATCCCAGCTCTCTCTATTCATTTCGCTCAAACTAAGTATATACCCATACATACTCTATTCATTTGGTATCAACTTGTGTGTGTGGTATTGGTAAGTAAGAACAAAGGAATTAAGGGACCATGTCATCTCCCAAGACTGGAATATTATATTGACGTAAGCAATCGTAACACAGATGATATATATACCATTGAACCATTTCATATAAAACTCAAAATCTTATCAAAAGATATGCTTTCTAGATAAATTAAATATTCGAGAGGTTTACGTTGTGATCGTAGAGGCTTCTTTCTTGTAATTCTCTTAGTTAGATCGGTAATTAATAACGGTTTATTAGAAGAAACAAAGAAACAGTAAGTTTCGGTTATCAAAATGAAATTGGTGCATTTGCCGCAGCCACAACCGCACTTAATGATAGGGAATTATTCGCATGTGAACTTATATATAATATCTATGCCGAATAAAAATGATTCACATTCTTAAGTAAATAAACAAACTTATCCACATTTTTAAAAAAGATGCCGCTCAACGATCGGTGAATCGTTTAAAGCAAGATATATCACAGATAAACACACACGTACTCATAAGTCTTAATATATTCTCCTCAACAGAACACAATAATTTTCCTTCATGCAGGCGTGTATAAATAACACAAATTAGTGGATCACCATCTAAGAAACTTGTTCAAAAACTAACATATCTCAGTATTAATTAGGATAACTGAGTCTTTTGGTTTAAACTCGGTTTACTTCTAATTAGTCTTTGGTATGTTGTAAACCAGGTTCTTCTGATATTAAAGAAGAATCGTGACTTTGTTTCAGAAAATGAGAATCTGAAGAATACGATCTTCTTCTTCTCCAATGGTTACAGATTCTTCGTTTGATTAGAAACAAGAAATCTACTATTATTAACAACGATTCTTCTTTATATAGAGGACGTAAAATTAGATATAGATGATCGTCGTGGCAGTTTGAGAATGAAAGTAGAGAGCTAGTCATCAAAAAAGATTGATGCTTCTGAGTGATATTATTACATAGAGAAGGACCACGCGTCTTTGATACCTCTCTATCTTTCTGCATGCCTTCCCCACACCACACACTATTACGTAACTCTCTACTTACTTAATCCTATGAGTCTATAAATACATGCAACATTCACACATCATAAACAAGTCTCTCTCTCTATATATATCTTTAAGAAATTACACCACTGAACAGGTGGTAGATCTCGAGGAAACAAAAAAACAAAATAGAAAGTAATAAAGTGATATCTATCTGATGGAGATGAACAGAAGGAGATCAAGAGGGTTCATATCTAAGCTAATGCCTTATTGCAGAGCTGTGAAACCTCCAAATCCTTCGCAAGACCTTTACAATAATGTTCATTACACTTCCTCAACTACCACTTCTTACGCTCCTCAACCTGATTCCAATAACTACTTTACGCCTCTCTCCCCTAAAGTTACTTTCCTCCTTCAACCATGTATGTTACCTTAATTCTTCTCTCTCTCTCTCTCTAATTAAATAGCTATATATCTTTTATAAATGTGTGTATAATTAGTAGTGATATATACATATGTGATTGGCAGCCGTGGCTCATGAAAGTAAGGATATGGAAACAAAGCTGAACGTGATGACCGAGAACCTGATCGGTAAAGGGATGAATAGTGTGGAGGAGTGCGTTGACGCTAGAGCCGCTTCTTATATATCTTCGGTTAGAGAAAGGTTTAAGCTAGACCATTGTGAGAGACGCACGACTGTTATTAGCTTAGATGACGATTGACGACTTTACGACTTCGATCGGTGCTGACCAAAAAAAAGGACTTCGATCGGTGGACTTTACCTAGATTAATTATATGCAACTCCTAATAATCAAATTTTATAAGTTAGTTGCTTCAAGATGTGGACATCTATGGAAAAGCTTTTGTTTGGAGCTCTCTCAATAACTAATAACTAGCTAGGCTAAGTTGTGAGTTACTCTTTTTTGTTTAAATTCCCAAATCAAAAAACAGATCAAATGACCTTCAAACGCTTACATATAGCCTTCAAATTTTTTACATAACTAAATCAAAATTTGAGGTATATATTTTAATAACTTTGATGTGTATAATTTCACTTTCTTATAAGGTATTAAAAAAGAGACTATGATACCTTTTTTTTGGGTCTTAAGAGACTATGATACCTTTGTTAATATAAAAATAAAATATGCAATTAAGAAAAAATTTAAAAGGTAATGATTGAAAATTAATTAAGATAAGTATACATAATTGAATACAAAGATGTGTATTTATAAAGTTGTGAATTAGAGAGAATTAGGAGGTGAAGAGAGTAGAGACTAGGCGGTGTAGATGTGGATGTGAAGAGCGATGAGGGAGATGGTGATGAAGGCAAAGAAGAGGAGAGTGTGGATGACAATGGATGGTCCACTTGTCTGAAACCCACCGAACTCAACAGCTCTGGTCTTTCCAGGCAGCTGAAACAGAACTCCAGGGCTCAACACTATGAAGAATATCACTGACATCAACACTGGTCCCCAGTCCAACCCCATGATGATTTCTTTCTTTCTTCTCTACCTTATTAATTTATGCGTTCTTACGTATTGTGTTTCTTCTATATATAATGTACGCATGCATGCATGTGAGCATATATGATCGATCATCTTCTTGATTAATGTAACTTCGGCTGCACAAAAGTGGACGGCTCGATCTCCTCAAATCTCAAGGATCAAGGAAAGAACTATTCGAATTCTCTCACACAAATAAGTATTTCCATTAATTACCTCTTTATATATAAAAAAACTTAATTAAATGTTTAGGTAGTGTTGCTTGTTTTGAAGCCCAAGCATATGATTCTCGTCTTTTAAATCAATTTATGAGCCCAAATACACACACACACATATATATATGATATGTTAACTTGATCAATTACTATATATATTTATGAGATGGAATGGGGATAAGGCACAATATCGATGAGTAAAAGGCAAAAAGAATCGAAACCAAAGCAGTTAATAGAAAACAAGTATCAAACACTTTAGCTTTATTTAAAGTTTACATAGCCACTAGATGTAAATGGGGTATCTCAGATATTTACCTGGCCAACAAGAAAAGAAGATACTGTTATACTTTGATCATCCCAAAAGGAAAAGAAGATACCAATTAAATGAAGTGGATCTATTCATCCTTAAATAATCCAAATGGAGTTCTGAACTTCAATAATAAAGTAGGGAGTAAAGTAGCACACGTACGAACACATGAGATACAGCAAGTGATTGCTTTCATATATACTGGTAGGTGAAAAAGAGGTCGTATAGATGGTAGAAATGAGAGGGGCAGACTGGGGGCCAGTGGCAGTAGGAGTGGTGCTGTTCGTAGTATTATCGCCGGGGCTTCTCTTTCAGTTGCCGGCAAGAAGGAGAGTGTTGGAGTGCGGCAATATGACCACAAGTGGCATCTCTATTTTGGTTCATGCCATTCTCTTCTTTGCTGTTATTACCATTTTGATCATCGCCATTCAAATTCATATTCGCATTTAGACTGCTCTACTGCTTATGCTTGCTTTCTTGTATCCTTTTTTATTAATTATTCAATTGTATCTCTATACATAAATCTCTCATGTACGTGTTTGTTCTTTTTCTCTTTAAAATTTAAGTTTATAAAAGGTTAGAGCATCTCAATCCATGAATCTTTCATTTTGAGTTTCTTAACAATAAAAAAACTATTATTTTAATATAATATATTTTTGTAATTAAATTTTAACTCTAAAAAAAAAGCTAATAGTAGAAAGACAAGTAGAAGTCTCTTGTTATAGTCTCTTGTTTAAGAGACTCATCTCATTTTCTTACTTTCATTTTCATTATCATTCTTTTATATTTTTTGATTCTTAAGAGACTCCTCTAAGAACCTTTGGAGGTGCTTACAAGTTAGTTCTCATGTACGTGAGTACGTAGTAGTAAAACAAACATAATATATACTTGATGACAATTATTAACTAAATTTAGCAGCAAAAATATATAATTAAATATTGCATTTTCGTATCTACATTTATGGCGGATGACTGCGATTCTTTATGCGTGCAAAACGTGTTTTTTTTTGGCTATTTCTGTTAAATTTTATTGGTCCAAACAAATCAGTGCCGTAAATAATCAAATCATTGGTAGGGTCATCACTCCTCTCTTTAAAATACGTCATAGCTTCTTAAATTTTCTCGTGACCTAATCAATAATTAATGTGTCTATTGTCTAATTGAGTGACATTTGTTTATCAAACAAAAAATGAAGAATTAGATATGACCATTCGGTTTATAACGGGGTGGACAACGGCAAGTTGAATCCTTTTTAAATCATACTAGTACTAGTAGTTACTGAATTTGTTATCCCTATGATCAAAGACCAGAAAATGAACAGCTATTATAATGATTTGAATGTGGTCCTTGAGTCCCCTAGCTAGTCATACCAAATTAAAATATTATCTCTTTATGTCTTTTTGGTCTAATCACTGAATAATGTATTTGTCGTAAGCAAATGATAAGACATACATATATATATATATGCACGTTTATGTTCATGTTGATTTTTTCTTACTTCACTATTGTCCGAAAAAGATAATCGAAGTATCAGATCATAAAAAGGTTGTTGACACGCAAACAAAGAGCACTTCAATCTACACTTTGAGGAAGAAACAGACAAAGTGAAAGCATAAATAAAAAAAGATGGCGAGGACGGGGCAAGAGAAGCTGGTATCGTTCATAAACAACAGATGGCTTGTGTTTGTGGCGGCTATGTGGATTCAGTCATGCGCTGGTATCGGTTACTTGTTCGGGAGCATATCGCCAGTCATCAAGAGTTCCCTCAACTACAACCAGAAACAGCTCTCCAGGCTCGGTGTCGCCAAGGATCTCGGCGACAGTGTTGGCTTCCTTGCTGCTTCTCTCTCCGAGATCTTGCCTCTCTGGGCTGCTCTTCTCGTCGGCTCTCTCCAGAACCTTGTCGGCTATGGCTGGGTTTGGCTCATCGTCACCGGTCGAGCTCCCATTCTTCCCTTGTAGGCTGTAAGTTTTCTATTCCCTTTCTCTGTCTTTCTTCCCCTTTCCTCCAACTTTGCTTCTGATCCTATCTTGTACTGGGCGTGGCTAAGTTGGAGACTTTATACTAAAGTTTGCTTTTTCTACTAAATCTTTGTGATCTTTCAGATGTGTATCCTCATATTTGTTGGGAACAACGGGGAGACTTACTTCAACACGGCTGCATTAGTCTCTGGTGTTCAGAACTTTCCCAAGAGCCGTGGTCCTGTGATCGGTATCCTCAAGGGGTTTGCTGGGCTGGGTGGTGCAATCCTCTCTCAGATATATACAATGATCCATTCCTCTGACCTAGCATCACTCATTTTCATGGTTGCAGTTGCCCCAGCAGTTGTCGTTGTTCCTCTCATGTTCTTAATCAGACCAGTCGGTGGTCACAGGCAGATCCGTATGTCGGATGGCACCAGCTTCACCACCATCTATGCCATCTGCATTCTACTTGCGGCCTACCTCATGGCAGTGATGCTTGTTGAAGATATCATTGATCTTAACCATTCAATCATCACCGCTTTCACCATAATCTTGTTTGCAATTCTTCTTGTGCCTATCTTTATACCCATCGTGACGAGTTGCTTCACCACATCAACCAATCCCTGTGATACGCTCGAAGAACCTCTCGTGGGAAATCAGCACAGTCAAGATTCGGGACAGTCCACCCCTGACCATGGTCCTGGCCTCAGGACTCCAGAGCTTATATTGAGTGAAGTAGAAGATGAGAAACCAAAAGAAGTAGATCAGCTTCCTGCATTGGAAAGACACAAGAGAATTGCTCAGTTACAAACAAAGCTGATGCAGGCAGCTGCTGAGGGGGCTGTTCGAATCAAGAGAAGGAGGGGACCTCACAGGGGCGAGGATTTTACTTTAACTCAGGCACTCGTGAAAGCCGATTTCTGGCTCATATTCTTTTCACTCTTGCTCGGATCTGGTTCAGGTCTAACGGTAATAGATAACCTTGGGCAGATGAGTCAGTCTCTCGGTTACAACAACACTCACGTGTTTGTGTCGATGATTAGCATTTGGAACTTCCTTGGACGCATTGGTGGCGGGTATTTCTCCGAACTTGTCGTCAGGTACGATAGATGGAGTCCCATAAGAAGGACAAAGACATTTGGCTGTGGAACTGATTTTAGTTCCAAATGACTTGCAGTGACTATGCATACCCAAGACGCGTTGCTATTGCAGTGGCTCAGCTTGTAATGTCAGTAGGACACATCTTCTTTGCATATGGATGGCCTGGGGCTATGCATATCGGTACACTATTGATTGGACTCGGCTATGGTGCTCACTGGGCCATCGTCCCAGCCACTGCCTCTGAGCTCTTCGGTCTAAAAAAGTTTGGAGCTTTATACAGTTTCCTGACGCTGGCCAACCCGGCTGGGTCCTTAGTCTTTTCAGGTCTGATCGCAAGTTCCATTTATGATCGCGAAGCCGAGCGGCAAGCACATGGATCCTTTTCCAATCCTGACGGCGTCCTGAGATGCCAAGGTTCCATCTGTTACTTCTTAACGTCACTCATAATGTCTGGCTTCTGCCTCATTGCAGCCGCCTTGAGTATGATCCTTGTGCAACGTACCAAATCTGTTTACACAAATATCTATGGCAAAAACCGCAGCTGACGTAAGATACCATATCATGAAAATATCCAACTAAGAAAAAGGCTCGAGTTCAAGCATATGATTCTTAGGCTTGGTCTTCGACTTCCCCATACAGGTGTTTGTTTCTGTACCAATTTTATTGTCCTGTGCTGGCTACGAATTTTGGAATCATAAGTATAATAAATGTATTCACACTATTCGTATTCTTTAGCTACAAGGGGTCCCTGTGCGTAGAGATATCAAACAAAGACCTAATGTCTTCACCACTGTTTTAAGTGCCAGAGGCAATAAAGTCTTGGCGCAGATGAGACTCATCGTCCTCAATGACCATCCATGGCAATATAGGTCCCTATACAAACCACAGTTCACGTTAAGCTCCTCCTCTTTCGATAGATGAAGCACAGTATGTTAGATGATTTATTACCTTCCCTTCCCGTACGACCTTTGGAAAGGGTCCTGTCATATCCACGATGGTGGATGGTTCAGCCACTCGTACACCTCCATCTACCACAAAGTCCAGACCCTGTAAAATGAAGCCAAAAGCAGTGAGTAGAGGCAACCAAATAACACCTTTAGTGAGTGAGACTGAGTGAGGGAGTGATATTAATACCTCTGGTCCATATATGTCACGAATCGCGGTTGGGTCAATCATCCATTCATTTTCTTTCGGGCCTTTCACACTGGTGATTATTTACGACACCATACGTTACATTTATACACACAAGTTCCTGGGAGAGTCCAGAATGCCACTGTAATAATGAAAGTACAAAGAAAAGAACCTTGTACAAATGAGTGGGGCATCCATCTCCTGGAGAATAGCTTGGCAGAGAGCGTCATCAGATATGCGGACACCCACATGTTTCCTGGATGCATATTTCACACTTGTTGTGCCATATCCTACACACTGTTTAGGTAGTTCTTTGCTTGCGGTCAAGATGAAGGTGTACTGTTCAAACATATGTCAAAGATAAACAAATGTTAGAAATGGATAGGAAAACGATTTGGAAATACACAGAGATTAAAGAAGAGTTTCTCTCACAGGACCAGGTAGGCATTGCTTGACAGCTCGGAAAACATTTGCATGACCATGACCATCACCGCGAGGAAAGCCCATAGTAAACGTGTCTATATCCCGTAGGGAACGGCATAAAATGCTAAGCGGCTGCACAAGAAGAATAAGAGATAGCCATATGGGATCATCGGATCCTAACATATGGAACAAGTGTTGAACTCAGGAAAGGCAGAAGCATTAAAGAGATGCCATGTTTATGTTCCTTACTTTGGAGGATTCGATCTTTTTTATCCTAAGAAAGACACATGAGGTAATGTGTCAGGCAACTACAAGGATTGGAAGTGAAATGCCTGTTTCTATATACAAAACACAAGACACTCTACAATGACTGGAACTAACAGATACTAACCTTCGGAGACGCTCAACAGCAGAATGGTTTTTACAGTCACAAGCAATTGCATAGCTATAGAATGAAGATGGTAAGAAATTTGCAACAAAAAACAGTAAGTGTGAGAGGAAGAAGAAAAGAGAGGAGGCTTTACACAGTATCAGTGGGAATAACACCAACAGCTCCTTCTTTGAGAAGGTGAATAATAGGTTCAAGTTTCCAGGCATCAACACCAGAAGGTTCAACCTCTATATACACCAATTCACCCTCCTGTTTATAAACACACAGACACACACACTGAGGGAAACTTAATAGATTGACCTAAATGAAGGGAAAGGGAGAATCGAATTGAAGACCTTAGTGAAGCGAGGAGTAGAGTATTTGAGACGCTTAGGGCTTCTCTTAGCCGCCAACGCAACGATGTGCCTCTGTGGAACGAATGAGCCAGTGCTTGACAGACGCCGGTGGAGTATCGGGAACGGAAGACGCATCGCCATGTCGCCGCCACCTCAGCTTTTTTTTTCCTCTTTATCCTTCCATACGGGCTCCGTGATGGGGACGCATACCTCAAAACGGACCATTTTGTATTTTAACAAAAATAGCCCATTGGGCCGTATTAAAAGTTTTTTTTGGGTCTGGGCTGAATATTTTGACTAAGATATTAACTAATCACAAAGCACGGGAAGAGTCAATTCCTCGTTATCTCCACCTCCACGGCGACGACGAAGACAGATAGTCCAAGAAAGAGAAATGCCTGGAATTCGAGGTCCTTCGGAATACTCGCAGGAACCACCTCGCCATCCTTCACTCAAAATCAACGCCAAGGCAAGCTTCTTCTTCTTCTCTCTGTTCCTTCTTTGATTTTATTGTCTGTTAGAATCAACCACTGCTAAAATCTCTCTGTTGCTGCAATTGCTTTGTCTGTCTCCTTGCCTTTGGTATCTGATTTTGGTCACACAGGAACCATTCAACGCTGAGCCTCCTCGCTCGGCTTTAGTCTCATCTTATGTTACTCCCGTCGACTTTTTCTACAAACGAAATCATGGTCCCATCCCCATTGTTGATCACCTTGATAGGTAAAGTCTCTCTCTTCCTCGCTGTTTTCTCAATGTTATACTTTCCCTGCTCCGCTCATTCTGCTATTTCTCTGCCAATCCCTCCCCCTAGCTACTCCGTCACTCTTACTGGGTTGATCGAGAACCCGAGAAAGCTGTTTCTGAAAGACATCAGGTTTGATTTGTTCTGTTATGTCTTCTGAAATAGCCAATACCTGAGTACCTTCTGCTACTGCTATCCAACAAGCATTTATATTCCCACCACTCCTACTGTTTATGAATATGCAGGTCCCTCCCACAGTACAATGTTACTGCTACTCTACAGGTATATATATTATTGTGAGGTATTATATTTTTATGATTTCTTTCCTGTTAACATCAAGTCATCAATTTTGTATGAATGCAGTGTGCTGGTAACAGAAGGACTGCCATGAGTCAAGTTCGGAATGTCAGAGGGGTTGGTTGGGATGTTTCTGCTATTGGCAACGGTCTGCTTCTCTTTGTCCCTATTTGCCAAGTATTATAACTATCATCATACTTGGCTTGAAGTAGATAGATATCAAATAATGTGCCTTTCATACCTCTGCAGCTGTCTGGGGCGGGGCCAAATTGGCCGATGTTCTTGAGCTTGTGGGGATAGAAAAGCTCACTGCTTCAACCAACTTAGGAGGCAGACATGTTGAGTTCGTTAGTGTTGATCGCTGTAAGGTATATTTATATATTTAGACTCCTTTATGTTTTGTTATGCAGTCATTGCTTCGGACCAAAAACCTAAAAGCTCGGCTTACATCTCTAGGAGGAGAATGGGGGCCCGTATAAGGCATCGATCCCTCTAATTCAAGCCACAAATCCTGAAGCTGATGTTCTTCTTGCTTATGAGATGAATGGAGAGGTTTAATATCTTTCTCTTACTCTCGACATATTAGTCCCATATTTTATTTAAATCATCACTTATTTTGACGTGTGAGCTTAAGCGAGTACTCGGAGATGTGCTTATTTGTTAACAAAAAATGATTTTCTTTTGTGAAGACCCTAAACAGGGATCACGGATTTCCGTTAAGGGTGGTTGTCCCAGGTGTGATTGGTGCTCGTTCCGTCAAGTGGCTTGATTCCATTAATGTACTCGCTGAAGAATGCCAGGTCTCAACAATACTGGCTGGCTTTGCCCTGTTTTAGCAATAAGAAACAGCTCTAACATTGTAAGAGACTTGGATTAAAATGTGGTGTAGGGATTTTTCATGCAAAAAGATTACAAAATGTTCCCACCCTCTGTCAATTGGGATAATATTGACTGGTCCTCAAGGAGGCCGCAAATGGACTTCCCAGTTCAGGTAAATTCTTTACCCTCTCACTTATAGAAAACTTGACTCTGTGACGACGTTCCTGATTTTTATGTGCTGATGAACAAGGATCTTCTAAGTTCCTTGCAAACTTCATAATTCTCTACTTCCATAGAGATGATGTGTTTTCTTATTGAATTTATTGATCATTTTTTTATTGTTATTCTGAAAAGTTTACTTGTTTGGATCACTTGGCTTATGAATCTGATTAGATACTAGAGTTTAAATTGAAATTTAGTTTCCTTTTGAGTCCTAGCCCCATATCTATTGTTATGTCAAACAGAGTGCAATCTGCTCAGTGGAGGACGTGCAAATGGTGAAGCCAGGAAAGGTAAATACTTTTGAGCCGATTCACTACCCAACCTGATCTGACCAATGCAAGAAAGCAAGAGTTAATTGAATGGCCTTTTGTAGATAAGCATCAAAGGATACGCTGTTTCAGGAGGTGGGCGTGGGATAGAGCGAGTGGATATATCCCTGGATGGAGGCAAAAACTGGGTGGAGGCTTCTAGAACTCAGAAACCAGGAAATAATTACATCTCAGATCACAACTCCAGCGACAAATGGGCATGGGTATTGTTTGAAGCCACCATTGATGTTTCAGACACTACGGAGGTCATCGCCAAAGCGGTAAGGCCACAACAATTCGCTTAGCTTAACATAAATGGAAATGGGCTCTGAGCTGATATGATATTGAAACTGGGGAAATGGGCAGGTGGATTCAGCGGCGAATGTTCAACCAGAAAGTGTGGAGTCGGTGTGGAACCTGAGAGGGATTCTCAACACTTCGTGGCACCGTGTCATGCTTCGTCTTGGCCACTCTAACTTGTAGGCCAAGTTACCAGCACTTGTTGTAACTCTATTCCTTCCGTTTCAAAGTAAAACTTCCCTCCAAGTTGGGGTCTATATATAGTTCAAAAAAACGAGAAAACCCCCCATGTTGTATAAACAATTATAAATTTGTGGTGTATTATTCATGTAATGATATTGCTGAACAAATTTGTCAAAAATAAATAAATTTAAGCGTGGCTTAATTGCCTCACTGCGCACCTGCATAGTTGAGTATGTTTGATTTAAGTTATTATTAAATCTTGCCACGTTTCAATATGCTCAAACAGTAGTATCCACTTTTCAAAATCAACACCTGTGACTTGATTTCCGCAAAAGGATTCATTAACTAAAGTGAATTTTCTTGAGAAGAAGTGACGCGAAGATCATCATTTCAGACATCATTAACACATGTTTGACATCACATGTGTTTGTGTAATGATTGGCTTATCTATTTGAACAATTAATTATAGAGGAGAAAGGTTGGGTGGGTGATGGAAAGAAGTAGTATCATTCATCAATATCATTACCGATGCTAACTCCACTCTTTCGAGTAGAAGAGATCGACTTTAGTCTCATCTAATTAATAGACAAAGAAATGCTTTAATCAAATTAAATTAACACTCACTTACAAACATTACACAGTATTTCGCTGAACAAATCTTCTTTTTTTTTCTTATAATTTCAGCTGCTATTGCATCTCGAGACTACCAGATTGCCTTATAATTTATGTTGTAGCTGTTTGTTCCCATCTCTTTTAATTAGAACGTGTGGCCATATTTAGCCTTAATTTGGTTTACTTTTGGCACCAACCCCATATCATACATATTAGATTCCCTACCTGTTTAATCAATAAGCATTATGATCTAATGTCACATCTCTCGTCACCTAATTTATTTATTCATCCTCCGCTCTTCTTTTCGACTATACGTGCTATTTTTAATGCTCATCCCTCTTCTCATATTCCATTATATTCGCATGTGAATAGCAATTATATTCGTACTGGTACCGCAATTTTCGCCTTAATTTCCATTTTAATAATACAATTGAATTGATAGAATATGATCTTGATTACTTATTTAAATACACACACTTGTCAGATATCAGAGTTAATGTTACAACCTCCAAATCATTTTATTATTCCATAATATGTATTATATATAATTTAGTGTGTGTAGACAGATTGACGAGAGGGACACTACAAGAAAAAAGGCCTATTTCCGACGGTCAATACCGTCGGTTTGCTGTCGGAAAGAGCCTTTACCGACGGTTTAGTAACGGGAAACTAGCCGTCGGTTCGGCGTGGTCGGAAAAAAAATTTCCGNCGTCGGTTCGGCGTGGTCGGAAAAAAAATTTCCGTCGGAATCCGTCAGAAATTTTTCTTCCGTCGGTAATTTCCGACGGATTAACCGTCACTTTCCGTCGGACATTTCCGACGGAATACCGACGAAAAAAAATTCGTCGGAAATCGTCAGAAATTAACCGACGAATTAACCGACGCATTGTTGTTGTCGGAAAACATCTGTCGGTATTCCGTCGGTAATATTACCGACGGAGTATAAATTTTNGTCGGTATTCCGTCGGTAATATTACCGACGGAGTATAAATTTTATTTTTTTTATAAATAAAATAAAATTTATTTTCGAAAAAAAAATTATAAAATATTAAATTGATTAAGAAAATAAATTGATAAAAATATTTATTAATTGTTTTGATTCGAGAAAACAAAATATTACAAATAATGTAGTCCTCTAATTCCCGGGACCCGGTGGAGTGTCTGAAAACATATGGGCATATGCCGAAAACATTTCTCGGAATTTAGCCTGTTCCTCAGCTTGTTCCCATTGTTTTGTCTCGAGTTGTCTTCTAAGGAAGGCCGTTTCCTCAGCTTGTTCCCTCTGTTTTGTCTCGAGCTCTCTTT
>OVAX01004384.1:0-13581 GCA_900406405.1 Lepidium africanum | reverse complement strand
AAATAATAATATTTTACTAGTTTAGAACTCCAAAATAAGGATCCACCCATGGAGGTGGTCTTAGTTGTACATAGACGTAGGCTCTGTCTTTTTTTTGGTCACAGACGTAGGGTCTATATGCAGACCAACAAAAAGACATGTATTTGAGATTTATCAATATATATATATATATTTATACTGTATAACTTCTATAAATTAATAATCTTGGGATCAAAATATGTTCATATATAAAAACTACAAAAAATGTATTTTGCTTTACAATTGTAAATTTTAAGAGTTCATATTCTTATTAAAAAATTGTTAAAGCTTTCTGAAAAAAGTCTGGAAGAACTCTTATGCGGATGGTTCTTTCACATATTGCTTTAATTATTATTTTTAAATAACTTTGAGGTCCTGATGCCAATTGTAAATAATCCATTTTGCTGATTATTAAATTTTGTATTTCAACAAAAAAAATATTAAACTTTCTAAAAAAATATTTAATTTTTTATACTTTGGTTTTACTTACCAATCTATGATGTCAGCCAAGTTATGAACACGTCAAGCTTGAAACAATCCTCTACAATTTTATAAATGCCACTGATGTTAGAAACAAAAAAACGATACTTTTTTTATTCATAAATTATAATATCTCATCGTAAGAGAATCAGGCCAAAGTATTTAATATTTCTATATGTATAGAATTAGATAAACCAATAGATCAAGTAGTAGGTAACTAGAACTCCAATCATAAACTGTTACTAGTTAATTCTTAAGTTCATCTGCTTGTTGTTATTGATCCTGTGTTTGTTCCAATAATACAAAGACTTCAAGTGCAACAAAAAGTACAACAAACGCTTTCTGTCAACAAAAAAAAAACACAAGTATAGTCAATTGTACACATCAAACATAGTTTATATATACTTCATAGATTTGTCAGATATCTCATATTTATCTATAAAATAGAATAATTCTTAATTGTAAGTTTACGAAAAATAACTCCAGACTATTAATTTGTAAAATTAGTTGTCTTGAGAATAATATAAAGCAAGGAAATATAAGTCTAATCTTCATCTAATCTTCCTTGAGAATAATATAAAGCATCCCGTCTCCACTTAAACCACTTCATCTAATCTTCCTTTATGGAAAGGCGCTACTCTGCTGCAGAAAAGAGGGAAAGGGTATCATGAACAACAAAGCTCCCCCTAGATCTGGAAGAGTTCAAATCTCACTTCCAGAAAATGCACCAATATCCCATCAACACTCCCTTACCTTAGTAGGACGAGTTACCTAATGCAAAGCCCAAAGAATCTGGTCTCTCATCCCATTTATGGTTGAACATTGGTCCCTATCAAGAAGGCCAATTAAAGCTGAACTAGGTCAGAATGTATTTCAATTCCAGTTTGCTACTAAGGAAGATTTACAATCAGTATTATCAAACCAGCCTTACCATTTTGCTAAATGGATGATAATACTTCAACGATGGGAACCTACAATATCCAGCTCCTTCTCATCACAAATCACTTTCTGGATCAAAATCTAAGGCCTCCCACTCCACCTTTGGACAGAAGATATAGTCAGAAATATCGGTGCTAACATCGGCTACGACGAAAAAATCGAGATTACAGCTCTCTCCGTTACGATGAGGGTCCAAATTAATGGTCTTCTACCGATAATTACCCCAACAATCCTGGAATTTCCATCAAAAGAGGAGCTTACTGTTAGCCTTACATACGAGAAATTGGAGAATCATTGCTACATATGTCTTAGTCTTTGCCACAGTATAGGAGACTGCCCTGATCAAGATCATGAACCACGCAGACACCAAGACGCAAGAGAATGAGAGAGGAGAAACTACACACCTGATCACATACATGGTAATTTTCTCGAAGATTCGATGAACAAACCTACACAAGAACTCGCTCCTACCCTCATGCAAGAGCTTACAGAGAAAATGAATCAAACAGGAAACGACAGCAAGCCTCTTACAGAGAAAATGAATCAAACAGGAAATGACAGCAAGCTTCACCTATAGATACAACCTATACAAACGCTAACGTACTCCATCAGACCGACAAGAAGAAAGATGGGCATAGAAAGAAATTAAAAAGGCTCCAACTACTCATGAATCACATTTATCTTCAAGGATTACTACACCCTCACCTCTAAGACGTTCTGAGAAATCTAGAGACTTACGAGAGGACCTTACAGCAAGGAAACACTCCAATGAAAAGCTCTCTCATCCTTCCTCCCAAAAATCTCGTGACTTGAGATCAGAACTGACTGCAAATAAACAATCACACGAAAAGGACATGCGAAGAGAATTGAATGAGAAACACAAATCCAAGGAAAAGAGTCCTTCAAAAACCACCCCTCTGATTCAGCAAAAAGACCTACAAGCTGTGATAAACAACCTACAAGAGGCTCTAGTTAAATATGCTCAGACTGCAGCCCCCTCAATCCGTGAGCCACCCAATGATCGAGATATATCAGAACCGGAAAGGTCTCCAGCTCCCCTACGAATTGGAAATTCACTCACCTCCAACAATGACCTCACAACCTCAAAGTAAAACAAAAAGAACTAGAAAACAGTGATCCCAAAGAAGAAATTAGGCAGACCACCTGGTAAAAAAAGAGTCCAAATCAGTCCAAATATAATGCAAGGAGTAAATTCACGAAAGCGGAATACAATCCAAATACAAAACTTCCATAGAGTCAAGCTGATACAAGCGACCTCACAATCCACATATAAAGTCAACCTAGCTGTATCTCAGAGCAACAACCAAACTCCAATCCAAATCTTACCTTACAATCATTTCAGAGGACCAAATAACAGCATAACTACGAGCTCAAGTAGACGATCGATGGATTTTTAGGAGGTACTGAAGCCTGCTCCTTAGTTGTGGCATGTTGGAATTGCCAAGGTTTGGGGAATCCCCAGACAATCCAACGACTAAAGGAGATTGTCTTCAAGCTCTAACCAAACTTCCTCTTCCTCTCTGAAATGAGGAATCCTGATGAAAAAATCCTCGAACTACTAGAATAGACAAAATTCGAAAATCATCTTTTGATCCCTCCGCAAGCTGGCAGTGGAGTAGGACTAGTCCTATTGTGGCAGAAAGAGTTCGAAGTTACTATCATATCTGCAGACAAAAACCTAATCCACACAAAGATCAAATACAAAACCTTCAGTTTTTTCACGATGTTCGTCTATTGACAACCTGAAAGAAGGCACATAAGTGAATTTTGGCACAAGCTGTCCTTGGCAATGGAAAATCACCCTGGACTTTACCTCATAACCGGTGACTACAATGAGATCCAATACAACTCTGAAAAGCAAGGCAGGCCACCACGTGCTGAACACACTTTCTGCAACTTTAGACAATTTATCGACTCCAATGATCTAATGGACATCAACTCCTCTGGAAAGCCGCTGTCCTGGAGAGGCTACAGACACAATCTCCTAGTTAGAAGTAGACTTGACAGATAGTTGGCAAATAGCACTTGGCTAGACAATTTCCCAAAAGCACGGCCCCATCATGACCTATATCTCTGATGAAAAGCCGCGACGCAAAGCCCTCTTCCGATAAGATAGAAAACTACACAAAAACAAGGAGATCAAGGAGTTAATACCAAAAATCTGAGAATCAAACCCTCATGATTCTGTGTCCCAACTCCTAACAAAATGTTGACAAGGCATCATCAAATGGAAAAAAGATCAAAAGGCAAATAACAGAGAAAAGATGGAAAGACTAAAGACTCTACTTGAAAAAGAACTCTCTAAACCCCTCACTGAGGAAGAGAGAATCCAAAATCTAACAAAAGATCTAAAAGAAATTTATCGTTTAGAAGAAGAGTTTTGGCAACAACGGAGTAGACAAAACTGGCTAGTTGCTGGTGAAAAAAACACTGCTTGCTACTACGCAGTTACTTGAGGAAGGCGAGCCAGTAATCGATTTTCAGTTATAGAAGATTCCCAAGGAAAACCAGTCTATGAAAAAGCTGAAATCATGGACACAATCACAAACTACTACTCTATGTTGTTCAAAACATCAAGCAAAGCAATCCAGAAATTATTACAGAAGCAATCGAACCAAAAATAGACGAGCAGGCGAATAACCACATGATCTGGACCCCATCAAAGAAGGAAACAAGAGACGCACTCTTTTTGATTCACCCTGGAAAAGCACCGGAACCGGACGGATTCTCAGCTAGCTTCTATTAAGCCCATTGGAGAATAATTGGACCTACAATAGTCAAAGAAGTGTCAGATTTTTTTGTTTCAGGCGTTATGCCGAGGTCTATGAACCATAATCATGTAGGGTTAATTGCAAAAAATGACTATCCAACAGTTGTTTCAGATTACAGGCCTATTGCCTTATGTACAGTCTTCTACAAAATCATCTCAAAAATCCTAACAAAGAGACTACAACCACTACTTGATCGATGTATTTTAGAAAACCAATATACTTTTGTCAAGGGAAGAGCAATATCAGATAATATACTGATTACACATGAAATACTTCATCACTTGAAAAAATGAAAGGCAACAAAGCGAGGTTGAATGGTGGTGAGCAAAGCTTTCAATCGTTTAGAGTGGGAAATCATAGCAACTGTTTTAGAAAGGTTTCGTTTTCACCACAAATGGATTGGATGGATTATGGAATGCATCAATACTGTATCTTATGCTTACTTCATCAACAGCACAGCCAAAGGATCGGTGAAACCTAGTAGAGGCATCCGACAGGGTGATCCTCAATCACCCTACATCTTCATTCTCAGTAGCGAGGTTCTCTCGGGTCTATGCTGGAAAGCTCGATCGGACAACACTCTACCAGGAATCCGGATTGCAAAAGGCAGCCCTAGTGTTAATCACCTACTCTTCGCGGATGACACGGTTTTCTTCTACAAAGCAAACGAGAAAAGTTGTACCTCCCTACAAAACATACTTGCAAAGTATGAGACTTACTTTGGCTAAACAATCAACAGCTCAAAATCGAGTATCACCTTTGCTGCAAAGACCCCACAACACCGTAGAGACACTACCAAAAGCGTAATGGGAATTCATAAAGTAGGTGGAACTGGGAAATACCTTGGTATGCCAGAATATTTTGGCAGGAGAAAACGAGACGTTTTCAACATTCTAGAAGAGAAAATCTAGAGAAAAGCCACATGTTGGACCACAAAACACCTTTTTTCAGCTGGAAAATTAGTAATGCTCAAGTCAATACTTACTGCCATCCCCACATACACCATGATATGTTTCAAACTCCCACTGAACTTATGCAAGAAAATTCAATCGATCTACACAAGGTTCTGGTTGAATACAACTCAGGGAAAGAAAAAAATTTGTTGGGTCTCACAGAAAACGATGACAAGAGGAAAGAACGATGGGGGTTTAAGCTTTCGCGACATTCAATCCTTCAATGATGCCCTCTTAGCTAAAAACAGCTGGAGAATATTACAAAAACTACAGAGCCTACTAAGCAAAGTGCTTCTAGGAAAATATGCACCAACAAGTGATTTCATGGATTGGAAAAACACAAACTCTTCCTCCCACGGATGGAAAGGAATCTTAATAGGCAGAGATTTAATCCAAAATAACTGCGGAAAGGTTATTGGGAACGGGAAAAATACTTGTCTTTGGGGAGAAGCTTGGCTATCTACAACAGAGAAAATGCAACCTATGGGTCCATTCAACAAAGACAATATCTCTACCAAGGTATCCGAACTCATTAACCCACTAAATGGCAACTGGAACAGAGACAAAAGCATGCTATTATTACCAGAATATGAACCAGAGATTATGAGTATCAAAACCAGCCTCCAAAACAAGCAAAAGAAACTGGTATGGCTCCCAAGAAAATCTAGAACCTACTCCACTCGATCTGGATATTTTAAGAAACTCAAAGAAGCAGACACAAGCCAACCTCCGCCTATGAGAAGCAACAACACCTTAGATTGGAATACAAAAATTTGGAATATGCATTACTCTCCCAAGATGAAGATGTTTCTATGGAAAATATGTCATGAAGCATTACCAGTTGGCCACAACTTAGCACGACGAAACATCTCTGAGAATGTTTTATGCTCCCGATGTAGAGAGATCGAAACAAATGACCACATCTTTCTGCGTTGTCCTTTTACTCAACAAGTCTAGAGCTTGATTCCACTTCGAGACAAACTAAATCCAGAGACAATATCCTCCACCAAGGACCTCATTTGCACAGCAAGAAACTTGGTCACACTGCCACCTATGGGTTTAGGGAATGGCCATATCCTCCCATGGATTCTTTGGGTTCTTTGGTCGGCTAAAAACAAAAAAAATTTTGAAAACAAGATATTTACTGCAGCTGACATAGCAACCAAAGGCACCAACAACGCCAAAGATTGGAATCATGCACAGATTACAGAGAAAAATTAGATTGAGCTGGTGAAGAAACCAAGCTCAACAAAGCTAGAAGACACTCACCTTGAGATAGATCACACCGATTGTTTCTCTGACACTTCATGGAATGTATCTAACAACCTTGTTGGCTAAGGATGGTGGTTCAAACGCTCCAATGATGAAGAAATTTGCTCTACTTCAGACTCATCCAGCTTCACAACCTCTCCTTTAATTGCGGAAGGTATGGCTCTACGAGCAGCAATTTCACATGCAATCAGGCTTGGACTTGACAAAGTCACGTTTAATTCGGACTCACAACAGCTGATTAGCATGATTGTCAACAATGATCCCTCCAAGGAACTTCACTGAATTCTTCAGGACATCGTCGACTTATCTTCTTCCTTCTCGTTAATTTCGTTTAAGTTTGTTCAAAGAGAACTCAATTCCAAAGCTGATACTTTGGCCAAGTGGGCCTTGCTAAAGCCCAACAACATTTACCTTGTGTCGAAGTTTTAATGAATGAATCTATTTTTTAACCCAAAAAAAAAAAAACTCATATTAATGAAATTGAATTGCTTTTTTTTTTTGAACACAACTCTCTTTCATTAAATTAAAAGATAAAATTTACAACGAGTTCCGAGAATTAGAGTACAGCGAACCGAAGATAACAACATAAACAAAGATAAACCTCCAGGTATATAACACTCAACATAATGGGGACCTTGAATAGAAGGTGGAGCAATGATCTTGATTCTCGAAAAATGCGAATCCTCTCCTAGTTCCGTCGCCGCACCGGCAGTTGAACATAACCGTGAGCTCTCTAGCCCAAAGGCAACGAGCTTTGATGAAACCATAGTCAAGCTATTCTGTCTAATTATCAGATATTTTAACTTTTGAAGTCTAATAACTAAATAGGCTCCATAATACTCTCCCTAAGGCCCATAAAATGTTTGTCCTTGAGAGATAATTTTAATGGGTTGGATAGAGAAAAATAAATAGATACCTTAATGCACTTGAGGCCCGAAAGCAAAGCTCACTTGGTCCAAAGCTTGTAGAAACCCTAGGTGAGACACACCAACTGTTGTCGATGAAGCACCCACCACCGTCATCAATAATGCAATAGACGACGCCAGGATCTCGCCGAAGCTCATGTAGAGCTAAGGACAACAAACATCTGAAAGTGATTTGCCAGGTAAAAAACTTCTCGAGATGTTTCAGATCTAGCCAGTCGAAGGTAGTCCGAGATGTATGGGATGAGGTGGAGAGAAGAGGCAACAGAGTGGAAGAGTAGAGCGGCTCACCGACTGTCTCTGTTGTGTGATGGAGATAAATATGACCTCGCCAGAAAAATTTCGCCGGAAGAGAGAGTTGGGATTTACCCTGAGAAAACCTTGTTTCCGAAGGAAGAAGATGATGGTGCTGTTGTCGAAGGTACCCGTGCCCTCAGAGGAAAGAGCTTTGTCGGCAACCTCTTACACGAGACAAGTCTTCAGGCAGAGAAGGTGGAGGGGGAAGAAGAGAACAGAGTATAGGAAAACACAGTACAGGAAGACGATGGAGATAACAAAGATAGGAGAGCAAAGACGAGAGCTTTTGTAACTGGTGCTTCCGACGCCCGCGGCCAATGGCCTCTCTGGCGTCGGAGATTTGGTTCGTGACTGAGACCTCGATTGCCTTGAGAGAAAGTTTGGGTCCCCGACAACAAATGCTATGTGTAAGTCGTTTGAGTTGCTTATTTTGATCTCTTATAGTATAAAGTAAACTGAATATTATATAAACTTGTGAGCATTCTCTTACAATTCTTCTTGAATTTGTATTTTTAAGTCTGGTGGAATAAAAAAATGATTGAAAAAATCTATTGTGAATTGTATTTTATTGTTTTGAAAAATATTTAATTAATTTTTAAACATGATAACTAAATATTTGTAAGAAGATGCACTGCATATGTATTTTAGAAGACAAACTATTTGCAAACAAAATAATAGAGATAAAAAATGACCTAGAATTTCTGAATTTGGTATATTACTAGATTTTGTGGAAAAAAAACTTTTTTTTGTAATTTTAACTTTGGTATCTTAAAATGCAAATTAAAACAAATATTTAAAAAAATGTATGATATTACTATTTATCACTATTATCAAATTTAAAACTATCGTGACAAAAACTTCAAAATTTATATTTACATTATGGGCTCGAATGGTATGTAGTTTTTTTACGTTTTCTCGTTTTGAAAACACGATTCTGCTGAAAGCATACCATTCGACCCAACACGCACGAAATGAAAAAAAATGAAATTTAAAAAGTGCTTTTCACATCTATTCCACACGTTTTAGATTTTTAACTAATTTATGCAAAATTTGATTCATCTAATTCATAGTATCTTTTTGGTGTTTCAAAAAAAAAAAATTCTCTTACATATTTACGAGTTAAAAAAATTAATAATATTATGATTTCTCTTCTAAGAATTTGCTGCCATATCTCTACATTTGTGGTCCTTGTGTTATACGTAAGTTAAAGATCGATGAGTAACTAATGCAAAAGAAGAGCGTGGTCTTTGTGTTATACATACTTGGTAGATTAGTAAGATCAACTTGTTCATGCACATGCATCAAAGCTGCTAGAGGTTTAATGTTAAATTTCTGAATTTTGGCATTTGCCCTATATCGACTTTCAACTTCTGTTAGTACATGTTTAAACGTATTTGAATTTTGTTTTTTAGATTTTGATTAAAAAACGAGTATTGATATTTTAAAATCTATATTTAATATTCATCTTTGTAATTTAGTAGTATTTATTTCATGAATCAGTTATTCAACAAAAAAATATTATTGGTGTTTTTTAATCCGTTCAGTTGTTTCATTATTCCGTTCAGTGTTATTTAGATGTTCTAATAATTTCGTTCATATAATTTCATTATTTCATGATTCAGCTATTCAGCCATTTAGTTATTCAGTTGACATACCATTCGAGCCCTATGTAAATTATAATATAATTATTGTAAAAGGTCTTTGAAATTTGAAGTAGTTATGCGTGTTTTGGAATCTTTTATACGTTTGTCAAATGCGCTATGAACGGTTCGAAAATCATAAAAATTGTGTCATGTTTGAAATATAGAAGTTATAAGTTGTTGAAAAAGAAATAATTTTAAAAAAAAATTTTGTGTGTATAAAAGGTATATTACGTATGTTTTTTTATTTAATAGCTTGATTTATATTTACAAAAAAAAAAATTTTTTTGCCGAAACTAAAGGATATCACATAAAACAAAAATTTATATTAATGGAAGTTATAAAGTGTTGGAGATAGGATGAACATGTAATAATCTCGACAAGACATGATGTGTCGTTTTCTTGACAACGATGTATTTGGTGACATGTACATTACGGCTAACTAGTTGCTTAATTTTTTCATTTTCTTAAAGACGCACGCCCATTTATTTAATCGGAAATGTTGAAGACAGCTAAGTCCGTGGTTACGCGTACGATGCGGTTATTTCTTAAATATCAAACAAAAATGAAAATATTAAATTATTAAACACGAGTCCGAGTAAAAAGTACAACGAACAAAGAACTTATGTCTAGTCGTATATAAATACATAATCAGGTCTTTGTTTCTCACAAGTCATCACATCAAAATCCTTCCAATCCCAGCTTTCAAACTAACCTCAATTATCTCTAAAGATCAAACACTTCTTCTACATCCTTCTTCTTCGTGATCATGATTTCTGTAGTAATAATCACCTCGCTATTAGTTGAGTACACGGCGGCTCTCGCCAAACTTACCGCCGGAGTTCTTCCACCGAGACGGCAAGGCCAAACCAATATTTTACAGATTGGTGGTTTCTCGCTTCCTTGTCCTTCTCCGTCGAGTACGAATCGAACGTCGCTGATTCCAGACTTCTCTTCTCATCTCGTTGATTTCTGATCTTTTTTTGAGGACTTTAACAAGATTTTTGATTCAGATTTTCTCATCTCTTTGATCTAAACATAGTGTGTGATGAACGGGTGAGATTTTTCCCTTTCTCTCTTCTGTCTCACTTCCTTTGGATCTTGAATCGCGTAGAGCTTTGTAAATCTGTATCGAAATATGATTAATAGAAATATTTTATTATTTTTTATCAACTCTTCTCATATTTTCCTGTGAAATTTTTTCAATTTATCTGTTCTTTATTGGCCGCTCGCTATTAACTATTTTTCCCTATTAATGGTCGAAATTTGAAACGATTGGCTCATTAAAGGATTTTGTTCTGTACAATGGTTTCATTTTTGATGACGTCATAAAAATATTAGTCTCATCTTTGCTGACGCAGAGATACATATAAAAAGGTTAGATAAAAGTCGGCTTTGACTACGTAAGTTCACTAAATTTGTTTTTCACACTTTTTTTTTTTAATGTTGTTTTTCTCACTATTTCAGCTTCTGAATGTTCAATTATATATCGATTTTGTTTTGTGGCAAATAAATTGTTCGGTTATGATATTTAGGTAATTTTGATTTTTAGATCATTTCAGTTTTTAACTGAAAGATATGAAACCAGTTAAGCAATTACATTTACAGCCGTTTATTTGTTTTTGTTTGATATGGCTCTTATTTTTCTATTCATTTTGTTTTTTTGTAAAGAACACTAATAATTTAGGTACATAATTGAATTCGTATTATTGATTCAAGTATGATTGATCATTGGTAAATCATAATATCTTTGTAATTAAAATAATTTGTTATTTTTGGTTATAAGTAATTATATTTTGTTCAGGTATTTCATTACTTTTAGAATTTTAGTTATAAGTAATTGTTCGGAATCGAAATAATTCGGTTTTACATTTTCGGAATTTAACCGTAACGTAATCAAACCGAATTTCAGTCGGTACATCTTAAATTACTACATTTCCAATATTAAAGAACCAAAAACTGAAAAAAAATTTTTGATTCTAATCGAAAAATCCAATGCATAGCAATATCTGGTTCTAAAAGAATTTGGGGTTTTAGTCTAGTGGCAATTGTTAAATCCACTAAAGGCAGACACACTTGTACATCTTGGGAACAAGTTTCACCACCTATATTATGTAGAAATTTGGTTAATGGTCCCGTCAGTTGTAACCCAATCTTAAAAAAAAAAGAATTTGGGACGAGTGACAATTGTAATAATTTTGTTTATTTAAACTTCTGAAGATAAGGCTTGGCAAACAGGATTTTGCGAGGTCAAGACATAGATGAGAATTCGGAATTGAATTTTTTGGTCCTCACTTATCTCTATATAAAATTCTAGAAGATAAGGAAAACTAATAACATGACTCAAAGATATTCTGATTTACCAATCATCAATCATACTTGGATCGATTCTACGTATTCAATTATGCACCTAAATTATTAGTGTTCTTTACAAGAATAGAAAATCAAGAGCCATATAAACAAAAACAAATACACAAACATTACTAACTAAATTATGAGAGAAGCTAATAATGAAATTTCAATAATTAGGTTTGGTATTATAAAACAAACTAACACTTTATTCTACGAAAACAACAAGAAATAGAAATCCTACGGAACTTTCGGAATTCATTTTAAAATTAATTTTAAGTCTTTGTTCGTTGTCATAGACATAAGGTTTTCCAGCTAGTTTATGTTATATACATATGTAAGATGAAAAATAACAACTTAAGAACACACAAAAAGATGAAAGATAACAATTACAAAATTAGCAGCATATATTTTTTTGTCGTGATTTAACATTATATATGGATATAAAAGATAATGATAGATTGAAAAACAATTTATTTATTAACATTAATAACCAAAGAGAACTAGTTGAGTTTTATATTGTTGTTTATCTACACTACACCATTACAGACAAATTTTTGGTTTTATCCACAAACAAATGTTATCCTATTAGCTAGTCTTTACCAATCTTCACTAGAAATTGAATTTTCTACAATAATATTATACTATATTCGTAATTAATTCGGTAATCAATAAGATTAGAGAGAAACAGCTAAACCTAATATGAACTGCGCGTAACAAGACGCGCTTCACAAATTGTTAATTATTTATTATTAAAAGACAATAAAATATAGAAACACGAGTCCGAGTAACGACGTAACTCTGTCTCCACAAGTGGTCTTACTCCTATATAAGGAAGACTTGAGTCTCTCTTTCCCACAAGTCATAACACCAAACTTCCATTTATCAAAAGATTAAACAGAGACTCAAAGCGACTTCCCAGCTCTTCTATTTCATTATTTTCCGGCGAATCTTCGATCATGATTTCTATCGTAATCCTTACTGAGTTACTTGTAGAGTACACGACGGCTCTTGCTAAACTCACCGCCGGAATTCTTCCCAGACGGCATAGTGACGGCAATTTCGTACGGATTGGCGGTTTCTCTTTATATTGTCCTCCTAGATCTTCACCGATCCCAGACTTTTCTGCTCATCTCGTCGATTTTTGATTTCTTTTTTTTATTGGAGTATATCATATTGTTTTGATCGAATTGAAGAGTTACAGCTGAGGATTATTGTTTCACCTTTTTGGATATTCAATATTTTTAGGTTAGATATTTGTAAACCTTTATCGAATTATATAATAGACAAATTATGAATTTTTTTATCTCTTCCTCCTTTTTTTTAATGAATTTTAATTTGCTGATTACTGATCGGCCAGTAATGGTCATCATATTTAAGCTCCACTCAATAATTATTGAAAATCAAAAAATTTTAAAATGTAAAAACAGATTAACAAACAAAATTGAATTAACCACACAAGTTTATTGAAATCAGTAACATTTTGACTGTATCTGGTAGCTCACACATACATTCTAAATATATGAAATTTACTCTCGTAGTGACTGAGTACATTATTCCAATAAAGAAGGTTTACTTTATTGTTGTTTGTTAACAAATACATCGAATATATATGAATCAAATTTCCAAACTCTAAATTTTATAAGACCAAGCTACACGACCTAGGCCTGTAANTAGGCCTGTAACGAGTACGAATACTCGAGTTTTTAGAGGTATTTGTATTCGTATTCGAATTCGAGATATTCGTGAATTTAGTACTTGTATTCGTATTCGTTTTGGTCGAATACTCGGTATACGAATATTCGTTTAAAACACGAATACTCGCAAATATTCGTGATTACTCGAAAACACACAATCACTTGGACAAGAGAATCGACATTTCCCCAATCGACGCAAAGGAATTGACAGAAAGCGAAAT
>OVAX01004383.1:0-13581 GCA_900406405.1 Lepidium africanum | reverse complement strand
TCATAAGGCTGATGCTCTAGCTCGTTCTTCGAGGGAGTCACCTAATGGTATAGAAGTGTAAATTATCTTCACATCCTTTTGGTGATTTATGAATATGTGTTGACAAAAAAAAAAAACGTGTGATCATATGTTTGACGTATCTATTAACACCATAAAATACTTGAATGATCCACGTTGTCCACATATATTATATTGAATATGTTCAAAGAACTTTGGTAATTCAATATAAGTTTTGGTCGAAAATGACTTTGTAATCAACTTTTCAAGAATGCATGCAACACACTTTATTTTATTTTTCAAACTTATCTTATGGGGTTTCAATAAATAACTATGTGAGTTATCTATGGAAAAATGATTGTTTTCTACACTAACTATAAGCTATCACATAACTACACATACCAACTTTCATAGTGTTTTATTTCCAGCATGAACTTTATGTTATCTCATTGTAACATACATGAACTAAACATGTGAAAACACCAGAACCATACAACTTATGTTCATTACAAAAATGATGAAATTTCAACAAAAGTAAGTAATTTTAATATTTGAAAAAAAAACAAAATACAAAAAACTATACAATGAATTTTTAAATCAAGTTAAAATTAAAATTGATTAACATTACATATGCAATCGTAATAATCAAAATTTAAAACTAAAAGTATATATATTACAATTAAATAACAATTCGACCAATAAATTCATCCGAATTCTAGAATTGTTTCTTCTATTTCTAAATGTGGGTGAATTTGGCCGGGCTCAACATAAAATAACTTTTTTAGGTCGAACCTACTACGAATAATTTTTTCCTTCTTCAACTTAACATTCAGACCAGATGAAAGTCTTTCTTCGGGATTTTTCCTGAGCTACATCCTGTGTTCTCTAAGTTATCTACGCGTGTAAACATAATAAATTTGAATAACATTAACATTTTAAATCTTATTTTAAGCGTTAATCCTAAGAGAAGAAAGAGAACGAGGAGAACATATTACGCGGTTAAATTTTGAGATTGAGATGATTTTCTATCTCGTTAATCCTGATGATATTATGCTACTATGAGATAACATAAAGTTTGTGTAGAAAATAACACATTATAATAGTTGGTATGTGGTTATGTGATAGATTAAAGTTGGTGTAGGAAGCAATCATTTTCCCTTATAGAAACAAAACTTAAGTAATAGAACTATGATAGTAGAAGATTTGTCAATATTCTTTTGTTCAAGGCTGTTTAGTGACTGAACTTTCTTGCTAGCCATGGAGCTAGTTCAAGGATTCAGCACTCGCAATATATCCCTAGAGCTATTTTGCAAGTGGATATAAAGAAGGCCTATGATCCAGTTCATTGGGAGTTTTTAATTCAGATTTTGAAAGTTGCAAACTTTCTGGAAATATTTATTAATTGGGTCTCAACATGCATAACAACTACATCATTCTCTGTGAATGTCAACAGTGATTTATGTGGGTACTTTGATGGAAATATTGGCTTGCGCCAAGGAGATCCATTGTCTCCTCCATTATTTATCATTGCAATGGAGGTGTTATCCAATATTATTCAAGAGGCTTTTCATCAGGTCTTATAGGGCTTCACCCTTTATGTAGCCATCTAATGATTTCTCATCTTGACTTTGTGGATGACATGATGTTGCTCTTTGATGAGACGCATCCTCTCTCCAAGGAATTATTGAGTCACTAACCAGGTTCTACTCTCTCTTGGGATTACAAATTAACCGGAATAAAACATATGTTTTCTATGCAGGCCTGAACCAAAAGGAAGGTGATTTTGTTCATAGATTTGGTTTCTTGCATGGTTCTCCGCCTGTCAGGTACCAAGGCCTTCCGCTGCTTTACCGCAAGTTAAGATACTCTGATTATTCGCCCATAGTTGATAAGATAACTGCGCAGTTTTCTCATTGGAGTGTAAAGAAGCTTTCATCCTCGAGTCGCTTACAACTAATATCTTTGGTCATATATGGTCTGGTAAATTTTTAGATGTCGGCTTTTGCTTTGCCAAAAGGATGTCTAGGGAAAATCACTTGATTAAGCTATTCTTTTCTTTGGAGTGGAGACATCTCGAAGAGAGCAATGGCAAAGGGTTCGTGGAAATCTATTTGCATTCTATAAAAAAGAAGGAAGTTTGGGACTCCAAAACTTCCATCAATGGAATACTTGAATCTCCGTTGGATTTGGAATTTTTTCTCTAGCAAGGATTTTATATAGATAGCTTGGCACAAAGCACATAATCTTAGCAGATCGTGTTTTTCGTTAGCCGAGCCAAACTCTCACTCCTCTTGGGTGTGGAAAACAATGTTGTATCTCAAACCATTAGCAAAACCATTACTTGCTTGTAAAGTGGAAAATGGTATGGCTATTAACTTTTGGATGGATAACTGGTCAAAACATGGTCTGTTAATTGATTTTCTTGGTTTGGAAGGGCCTAGAAGGTTAGGTATTCCAATAGATATTGTAGTCGAGGCTTGTTTTGATTCTGGGTGGCTTCTCCCTTCGGAGAGGTCTCGCAACTCTTGCCTAGTTGACCTCAAAATCACTCTCCTATCTACTGCTTTGCCACTAAGCTCTGCTGGTTCGGACACCTATTATTGGACTGTAGATGCAAACAAATTTGAAGCTTTCTCAACAAAAAAGACCTGTCAACTTCTTAGAACTCGTGACCCTAAGAAGAGTTGGTTCTCTCTTGTCTGGTTCCTTGAAGCAATTCTGAAACATGCTTTTCGCTTTTAGATTGTGAACTTAAACAGATTGCCTTTACGCCAAAGGCTTGCCAATTAGGGAATTAATATATAAAATGCTTGCTGTTTGTGTTCTTTGTTTGCAGAATCAAGGGGCCACTTATTGAGCAATAAGAGTGAGGGATGATGCAATCAATAACCAAAATTCAAAATAAAATAAACAAGAAACAAACAAATGCAACTAGTCATAGCTAAACCAACAATCAAAGCAAACAAGATTAAACTAAAGCAAAGTGCAAACAAAAATAACAAGCAAAGATCAAATTCAAACAAAGCGAAAGACTTAGGATATGAAAATCAATCTAAGAACAGGGCAATAGAGTGAAATGATGCAACAAGGAATCAATGAAGCTCAACCTAGGGCATGGAACACAACAAACAAGCAAGACTAGCCCTCTCTTATGACACTAATCACTATTCTCGGGAAATGACCCAACTAAACTCTCATTTGTTAGATCAAGACCCTAAAATGCTTTAAACATAAGTCCATTATAACCATTCAATCCAATAACATCATCTCTCAAAGGCTATGGAGAAAGAACCCTAAATTAGAACTTCGGGAATTTCATCGAACACTTCACGGGCGATGATTTTCCTAGCAACATAACTCAAGTTATCAAGGAGAGTTAAGCATTAAGACTACCTAAATAGGAGGATTTGACAACCTAATCATCAATCAAACCATCACCAAGCCCTAGATCTAGTCAAAACCTAAAATATTCTAAAAGACTACTCACTAATCATGCTCATGAAATTGAAAATAACAAGATGAGAAATGATAAATATAATGAAAAAGACAAGAGAAATTAACAAGATATTCTTCAATATATTAAAGAAATAACCCAAGAGATGGATCACCCAAATGGATCTCAATGTTTCTCTCAAATCTCCTTCAAAGTGTTCTTACTAAAAAATTAGAGGAAACTATGCTTGGAATCCAAAAACTTAGAAAAAATCCAAAGCTTAATGTGTTTTTGCATCATCCATGTATTTATACTCCTTGGGATTAGGGTTTCAAAGCAACTTAAACTGAACCAGTCTAAACCGGGACAAACCAATTTAAACCAAAAATTGTTCCAAAATGTCAATGTGGTTCATGTCTCTTGGGCAAAACAGGTCGCGGGTCTGGTCGAGATGAAGACAAAAGTCATGGGTCGCGGTCTTGGTCTCGGACGGATTTGTCGAGAAAGTAGCTTCGCGGGTGAACCATCAGGTGGAGTTGGTCGAGAGAGTCCTTCCTGCGGGCAAGCTTTCGATTGTAACGGGTCGCGAGCTTCTTTATGTCGTCCACGGTCGAAGCTTTGGTCGAGGGCTCGGGCGTAACAGGCTGATGCTTATCTTCGGGTAGCTCCACAGCATCCGCGTGTAAAGTTCGGACGAGGCGACGGGTTGATCCGATCGAGAGGAAGGCCCTCAGGTGGATGTCTCGGGCAATTGAATCATGGGATGATGGCCTCGAAAAGTCCTCTCGGGCGTGCAGGTCGCGAGATGGCTGGTCGCGACCGCAACTTCAGGTGTGCTGGCCGTGGCTGGCCTGAAACTCTTCTTCGAGCCGCAGCCTTTAGTGGCTGGCCACGGCCGAGATTCACCTTTAGCATCCAATCCAAACTTTCTCCTCCCATAAGTGCAAATTTAATCCTCTTGTATACAAATCCACTCCTTATGCTCCAAACTCCATAGCATCAAGCCTCCAATCACGTAAAAAGAGTGAAAAACAAGAAAATATGCAAATGCAAAGCCTATGGACTCTAATGCATGAAATTGACCCTAGGTGAACCTAAAATGACATCATATGCAACTATATGAGTGAAAATAATACTAAAACACAATGAAAAACATGCTAAATATGACACACATCAACTCTCCCATACTTGCTTTTTGCTTGTCTTCAAGCAAACAAACGACAAAACTGAAGAAGAGGTTGAGACCAGGAACTCAAAGCTAAAGAATAATATGACACAATGCTAAGCTCACTATCCAAGATGGCAATTCTAGGATGCAATAAACGCCAAGTTTAATCAAAAATCTAGCCAAACTCATCCAAACTCAACTTTGATTCAAGTTCAACCTACATAATGTATTCAAATCAACTAAACCTTTTAACATTCATTAAGCTCAAAATCGTGAATCACACTATGCACAACCACATGAACTTGTTTGGCTAAGGGAAAGGTCAAGAGGTTAAAATGATCTCTTCATCCATAAGGCTCAATGCTCAAAATGCAAGGATCACTCAAAAACAAAATGAGCTTTAAAAGAATGCTAAAGATCTAAGCCAATCTATGTATACAAAAGTAGACTCTCATCTACCCACCTATGCAAAAATTGAATTTAATCCCTAAAGCTACACTAATCCCATTGATCCTACTAACTACCCTTTTCTCACAAGGACAACTCACTTTTTTCCACACTTTCTTGGATCAACTTTCCACTTCTTTGCTTCATTTCAATTTAAGGAGAGAGGTTTAACTTATTGGAGCATCTAGCGGGTTTGTACTTTCTCAAAACTTATGGTTCAACTCTTTATCAATCCTTTTTGATTATAATTCCACATAACCAATTCCATGCAACCAAAACCCTTTACTAGACCCTTTTTACATTCACTTCATTACCTTTTCTCTCCTAATCCTTCCTTAAACATATCATCTTTTGAGATCACTTATTTAACCTTTTCCAAATAAATCCATAAAGCTCAATAAACATTCACACTCTCACCCAAAAAATGGTTTCCCACCTAGTCCTATCTAGTTCAAAAATCGTGAATCTGGAACTACATGAGAAACTACAATTGTCAGCTCTAACCTAACACTTTCTTCCAACCTCGTTTCCAAAATTAGGCCTTAATCACACACGAGATATTAGGGGTTGAATGAAGGCTAGGCTAAGGATGTGGGGCTAATCCATAAAATGAATTAGCTATTTGAGTCACAAGAGTGGTAAAAATGATATGAGAGACTCAAATATGTATATGTCAATCCAGAAGCTCATATGCAATGCAAAGTGCAATAATTAAGTGTCAAAATTAGGTTCCAATTAATAAAGTTTAGTGTCAAATCAAAGCATGCTTCAATCAAAGAGAACCTAAAGTCAAACATTCCAAGCATGGTTCAACCTTAATTTCAACTAGCAACTTAAGCATCAAACAATTGACATCTTGGGTGTTGAACTTAGCACTTGAATCATCTAATCTAACCATGGCATTTACATCATTGTTTCCATGCAAACCTATATGATTCTAAAGACTCAATCCTAAAGTGAAATGCTAATGCACACTACATGCTTATTTTTTGTGTTTTTTTCGAAAAACAAAATTTTATGCAAAAATCGAAAATGACTCAAGAAAATGAAAAACAACACAACTAAAAACATCATTACCACTAGACTCTATCCCCCGGACTTACTTCTCACCGTCTCGGTGAGAAAGTAGGCACAAAGAAGAGAAACCTAAAAAACAAACATAAAAATGCAAAGTAAAAATGAAAAACTATATACAAAGTTAGTGATTGGTACCTTGTTTACTTCATAATCCTCCCCAATGTTGTATTAACATAGGGGTCACTGGAGGTCTCGTCCCATTCCTTTTCTAATTGTTGATGAGCCTCCACTTGTTCTTGAACTTGTTGTTGTTCCACAACCGTCTCTTCTTGTTGTCTCACCGGTTCCTCGCCATCCGACACGTACCCGGTAAGTGTCTTGAGTTTCCTCTTGATCCATCTAAGCATCTTGATTATCTTGGTTTGATTCTTGATGACTTTGATGAATGCCTTATCTTTTTTTGGGATCTCCCATCCTAGCAAATCCATAACATCTTCCGGTGCACTTATTGATGATGAAGCTTCATTGGTGCTCTTGGGTTCTTCTCCTTCTCCATACTCAAATCAAATGTTTTCCAATAATTGAAGGAGGTCTTCTCGGGGCATGGTAAGATAAGAGTTCAAAATTGCTTTCTCTTATTCATGTAGGAGAATTGCCTAATGCCGTCTTTCCAAACCAAGACCTTAGTCCTTAGAAAGTAGTTCCCATCCATTGGATCGGCTATTCCATCATATATATAGTTAGTGTAAGGGATTCCCATGTATTCACAAAGAGGCACAATCATTTCGGCCATTCTACAAATATTACTGGTTCAATCCCTTGTCCAAACTCTAACTCAAAGCATGAAAGTTGCTAAGACACATCCAAGATTCACCTCATTACCTTGTGGTTGCTCAAACGTTGGTTCACCATTCACCATAAGATATGGACACAATCCCTTGTACAACATGAAGATCTTGATCATCTTAATGGTCCCAGTGTCGTCTCTTGAGCAAAAGGCGTTTGCTAGAAACTTTGCAACAACTCGACTTGCCGGGTTTTGGATCCAATGGTTCTTGGGATAGCCGCTTAGTCTTCCGGTTACGATCAACTTCTAAAACTCATCTGCTTCATTTTACCTAAAAAAATAGGGAGTTTTTCCATAAGGGAAACCATAAGCCTCACAAAGATCATTCATTGAAACACATTGCTTCTCCCCATGTAACTTGAATTCCAATGTTGGTTCATCCGGTGTTGGGTTGTTGAAGTCTTTATAGTTTAATTCTACTGTGGCAAAGAAATCACGAGCCATCTCGGGGAAAAACCACATACTTGAAAGTAGCAATTTTTCTAATCCCATGTTCCTAAGCAAAGCTAAGACATCCTCCTTATTCCCTATAGCCTCAAGAGTCCTTGTCTGAAGATAATGTGTTGGTTTATGGAAAACTGTGAGTTGATGCTTAGTCCTTTTTATCGTTTTTGGTAAAGTGAACTTATTCTCTTTGCGGTAGAGGTAAATCTCCAAACAAAGCCTTTTGAGTCCTTGAAGGTCTAAACTTCACCTTATCACCTTTCTTCTTCGTTGCATTGAAGTTTTTCTCTCTTGGGCGATTGGTATTCTTCTTAGGCACTTCATCAACCATTTTTCCCTTTCCTTTTGATGCTTTGGAAGCCTTGTTAGCATGATCATTGTTGTTTGTGGGCCATTTCCTACAAAAGATCCACAATCCCAAGTAAATTCGAGGAAATGAAATGAGATATTGCATAATTAAAGCCAAAATCAATCAAAATTCAATCAGTTATGGTTATTGGCAATCAATTAAGCAACCCCTCAAACACAATCAAGCACTAGATCAAGCAAGGCAATTCAAGAAAAATCAAGGAATCGAAAAGTCAACAAAAGTGAAAATTGGTCTTGGTCGACACAAAAGTCAACAATTTTTCAATCCAAGAAATTTTAAAATTGAGCAAGAATTATCATGAATTTCACTATGTAGTACAATGAATCCTTACAAATCACACCAAAATGAAGACATTAAGACCAATTTCATTAATTTCTCCCAAAATAAGTTGCATGCTCAATAACAAATTCATATTCTCAAGAACCCTAAGTATGAATTCCTCTAATTAGTCTTAATCCTTGAGAATTTAAGCTCAAATCAAGCTACCCAAGCAATATCTAATCATTTCTAAGCTAAACATATCATTAATCAACACAAATCACCATTAATTTAAGAATTTGAAATTTTGAGCAACAATGGAGATTTAAATTGAGAATTGACATACCTTTGTTGTTGTTTAGCTTGGGAAGTGAAGAAACTTGATGTAAAAGATAGAAGGATTTCAAAAATACTTAAAGAAGTTCTTGAGAATCAAAATTTGAAATCAAATTTTTGGAGTTTTGCAGAGACAATGATTTTTGAAAGAGTGAGCTTTGAAAATAGAGTGAGTGAGGAGGAGGAACTTTTTTTGTTACTACCCGTGGGATTAGCATCATACGTACCGTCAGGGCAGGTTTCTTCTCTTCACTTCTTCACCCGCGACTTAACAATTAGGTAATGCCTCGGGTTGCTTCGTCTGACTCTTCGCATGAAACTCAATCCCAGCAATCTTCTCATCGGGCGAGACCTTGGTTGGTGTAGCCCAACGCTTAAAGTGGTTCTTCATCCGCGGCTTAACATTCGGATAAGGCTTTGGGTCGTTTTGGTCGAGAATCATGTCCAAACCATCCTCTCGGGCAATCTTCTTGGTTGTTTTGGCCGAGATCCTCACAAAAATTTCCTTCTTCTTTTCAACCTCTCAACCTTTAGATCCTTAAACTCCTCTTCTTGTACCCGACATCAAAATCAAACCACAAGAAAAACCAAAACACAACCAAGAACTTCCAAGATTGACACAAACCGCACTAGAACAAGTTTTCAAAACAAAGTTAATGCAATATTTATAAGGATAGCATGGGATTGCCTCCCAAGTGCGCTTGTTTAATGTCTCAAGCTCGATGTTGTTCCCTACATTTTTTAGGCGGTTAAAGGGACGGAGAGTGGATTCTTCTCCACTAATGCGTCCTTGAAGCTTGTAACACCTTCATTATCATCCAAACTTGACGAGCTTCCTTTGTCTAACCCATCCTTAACCACATCCTTAAAACTTGGAGCGTCAACTCCATACCCTCCATAGTCAATCATACCACAAAAGTACCAAGCCTTGACTTGATTGGATATGCAACTTGCTTGTTGATCTTTTCAAGCACAACCACCTTGTTCACAAAGTTGATCCTTGCACCCACGGTATTCAAGAATGGCTTTCCCAATATAAATGGAATCTTACACTCCTTTCCATCCTCACCACCGCAAAATCTGTTCGAATCGTGCAATTCCCGATCTTTATTGGATAGTCAACCAATTTCCCCACTGGATATTTCGTTGAAGAATCTCCAAAAAATATTGGAGTTTTATACTCGGTTATAACAACCTCTCCCAACTTCTCCACGATATCTAGAGACAAAACGTTAATACTAGCTCCGGAGTCACACAAAGCATTGTCAAACTCAAGTTTACCAACCGTACAAGGGATTACCAATGTCCCTTTGTCTTCTTCTTTAGGCAACTCTCTTGGTTCCGGTGGACTAGGGTCAAGCTCCCCTCCATAAGCTAATAACTCTTCAACCTTTTCGCGGTTTGCTAAAACAACTTTCATGAATCGAACTAGAGCCGGAATCGAGTGTAAATTATCAAAATTAGGCATAGGAACTCCAATCATGCTCATATTCCCCTTGAACTTGGACAGCACACTCTTTTGAGCCTTAGTCAAAAATCGCCCTGGAAATAGAAGTGGCGGCACATAAGGCGGATGCTCATTGGGTTTTTCCTTCTTCTCAACTCCTCTTGCACCACTTGCCTTATCAACAGTAGCTTCTTCATTCAAATCCTTTTGCTCATTACCCAAACTCCTCTCAACTTACTTGAACTTCCCTTGAAACTCCCTCCTCAACACTAGCAACAATATCCTCAACCTTGTCGATTTTCTCAGCCTTACAAACCACCTACAACGCAGCAACTTCTTTACCCTCTTCAATCGAATTACCACTATTCAAATTAACCTTTTAAATCTCTTTAACCTCACCAACCTTGACATCAACCTTATCTTTCAGAACCCTCTTGACCATAGCTTCATCTTCTCAAGCCTCCTTTGAACCTTAATCTTTTCGTCCTCTCCCCTACAAGCTGTAACCCAACTATCATACTCTTTACCTTCTCCATAAATAGCCCTTGCAAGTTCCTCTAATCATTTTGCTTATCATCCATAGAGCTAATCACATTGCAATACTCTTTCGGATTTTGCTCGGCTTTTCCGGGAAGTTTTTTTGTGGCCTTTGACTAGTAGCAGCTATTTGGGAAACTTGATTATTTAATGTCTTCAAGTGAGAATAAATGTCACTAAACTTGGTCAATGATTGTAGTGAAAATCCACTTTACTCTATATCTTGTCCAACCTTTCAATGGTTTCTTGTTGTCCCTTTTGTTGACCCTCAACTATTTGTTTCAACATGACCTTCATGTCAATCTCTTCACTAACTTGAGGCCTAGGATAATTTTCAGCCTTTGGTGGTCCGGAAGGTTTCGGATTTGTAGCATTAGGTGGTTGAGATCCACCTTGTGGTTGCCATTGATTGTTTTGGCATTGGGGTTGATTTCAATAAGGCCTTGGTTGAAATGGATGGAATGAATTGGCCATTGGTTGTCTTGGTGGATACCTTTGATCTTGAGGATTCTCAACATTGTTGCTCCTATAGGACAAGTTGTTGTTATTCTATTGGTTTTGGTTGTAGGGTCGGTTGTTGTAGCTATTCCCTTGATAGTTGTTTTGATTCCCTATGTAGCTACACTCTTCTTGAACTACTTCACTACCCTCATAAACCCTTTCTTGTCCAACTTTCTGTCCATTTCCAACTTCACCAATGTAGTTAATCGACTTTTGATTCACTAAGAAGATTTTGCTTAATTTTTCGATATTGTCGCTAAGCTCTTTGTACCTTGGGTCACTTGAATCTGAATCTTTAACTGTTCTATCATACTTTCCACCGTAGCATGCTTTGCTTTGAGCCAAGTTCTCAATCAATTGCTCTCCTTGGACCGTCGTTAAACTCGAAAAATTCCCATAGCTAGCTGTGTCCAAAGCTCGCCTATAAGTGTTCCCCTATCGAAGATACCCAACAAATTCTCCTTAGACACACCATGATGAGGACAACTCCATATGTTCTCCTTCAATCTCTCCCAAGCTTCATAGAGATTCTCCTTACTCCTTTGCTTGAAACTTGAGATGTCGTTTGGAAGCTTGGCCATCTTTTGCTTTGGATAGAACTTAGTGATAAACTCCTTCTTGACCAAGTCCCAAGTGGACACCAATTCGGATGGGATATTCTTTTCCCATTGTGAAGCCTTGTTTCCAAGAGAGAAGAGAAACAAAATCATTGTGATGGCATCTTCATGCACACCATTCATCTTCACCGTTCTACACACCATTCATCTTCACCGCTCAAGTGGTAACCCATTGTATTGTTGGTTTTGGGCCATGTTTATCAAACTAGACTTAAGTTCAAAGTTGCTAGCCTCTATGGTTAGAGTAGGGATTCCATAACGTACTTCTCCAAGATTCGGTTCATCAAATGCTCCAATTTTCCTAGCATTAGCCGATGGTGTCTCAAAACCGAGAGGCCTATTTTGCACTCCCACCCCATTCACATTTCCATGTGGAGGTACTTATTCAACTGGAGGTGGAAATCCTAAGTTATCTATTCCCAACCGATGGAGATGATCTTCTCTTTCTTTTAACCAACTTTTGTTTGCCAACCTTCTAGTTGACCTCTCAAGTGCAAGAATGTCCGGACTATCAATAATCTCTCCTCGTGAGCTCCAAGTTTGCATGCACCTACAAGACAAACCACAAGACAAAGCACAATATCAAAAGTAACCAAACTCTAGTCTAAGCACAAATCTAAAACCAATTGGCAAATGCTAAACTCCCCGGCAATGACGCTAAATTGATGAGTGTTATGTGTTGTGAGCAAACAAACAATTAAATTAACAAATACCCCACAAACTAGTTGTATGCACTTGAGGTTCGAATCCACAAGGAGTATGAGGGCACACAATAGGAATACAAAGATCAATGCTAAGCTAGAGCAATAAGAGTGACGGATGATGCAATCAATAACCAAAATTCAAAATAAAATAAACAAGAAACAAGCAAATGCAACTAGTCATAGCCAAACCAACAATCAAAGCAAACAGATTAAACTAAAGCAAAGTGCAAACGAAAATAAAAGCAAAGATCAAATTCAAACAAAGCGAATGACTTAGGCTATGACAATCAATCTACGGACAGGGCAATAGAGTGAAATGATGCAATAAGGAATTAATGAAGCTTAACCTACGGTATGGAACACAACAAACAAGCAAGACTAGCCCACTCTTATGACACTAATCACTATTATAGGGAAATGACCCAACTAAACTCTCATTTGTTAGATCAAGACCCTAAAATTCTTTAAACACAAGTCTATTATGACAATTCAATCCCATAACATCATCTCTCGAAGGCTATGGAGAAAGAACCCTAAAATAGAACTTCAGGAATTTTATCGAACACCTCTCGGGCGATAATTTTCCTAGCAACATAACTCAAGTGATCAAGGAGAGTTAAGCATTAAGACTACCTAAATAGGAGGATCAAACAACCTAAGCATCAATCAAACGATCACCAAGCCCTAGATATAGTCAGAACCTAAACCATTCGAAAAGACTACTCACTAATCATGCTCATGAAATTGAAAATAACAAGATGAAAAATGATAAACATAATGAAAAAAACAAGATAAATTAACAAGAGATTCTTCAATATATTAAAGAAATGACCCAAGAGATGGATCAACTAAATGGATCTCAATGTTTCTCTCAAATCTCCTTCAAAGTGTTCTTACTAAAAACAAGAGGAAACTATGCTTGGAATCCAAAAACTTTGAAAAAAACCAAAGCTTAACGTGTTTGTGCATCATCCATGTATTTATACCCCTTGGGATTAGGGTTTCAAAGCAACTTAAATTGAACCAGTCTAAACTGGGCCAAACCAATTTAAATCAGAAATTGTTCCAATATGTCAATGTGGTTCACGTCTCTTGGGCAAAGCAGGTCGTGGGTCCGGTTGAGATGAAGACAAAAGTCGTGGGTTGCGGTCTTGGTTTTGGACGGATTGGTCGAGAAAGTGGCTTCGCGGGCGAACCGTCGGGTGGAGTTGGTCAAGAGAGTCCTTCCCGTGGGCGAGCCTTCGATCGTAATGGGTCACGAGCTTCTTCATGTCATCCGCAGTTAAAGCTTTGGTCGAGGGCTCAGGCATAACAAGCGGATGCTTATCTTCAGGTAGCTTCGCAGCATCCGTGTGTAAAGTTCGGATGAGGCCGCGGGTTGCTCTGGTTGAGAGGAAGTGATATGTCTGTATTTTACCCCATTTTAGGTGCATAATTCATCTACATTTCCATGCATTC
>OVAX01004382.1:0-13581 GCA_900406405.1 Lepidium africanum | reverse complement strand
TATGCCGTTATTCTGCACACATTATTACATATATGTACCAAAAAATAAACACATGTCAACACGTGTCACATATATGTCGTTATTTTGCATACATTATTATGCGACATTATTATTACATACCGTCATCTACTATNTATTATGCGACATTATTATTACATACCGTCATCTACTATATATATAGTATAGCAAATTGTTTATTTTACACAATAATTTCCAAAATATGCACATATCACACTTATGGCATAATAAGGTTGTAATATGTCATTGATAGCGTTACATAGATAACTACGATGACATTATAATCTTACAAATATCACGTATATTTATATGCCCGCAACAAAGAAACATAGAAAAACTCACCACAGATCAATGAGGGTTAACGTATAGCAAAACCAAAGTAGACCCTACAAATATCACGTACCTTTATATGGCCACAATAAGGAAAATGGTCTTAGACAATGTAATGCTTATAGAAGGAAGTAGAAGGATAACGTCCGATCGCATGGATTTTTTAAACACTTCATCCGCAATCTGACATGATAGTCTGAAATCCCTAACCTCTGCAAGAAAGCCGTCGAATAGACGATTCCCAATACCAATCCGACCATACACATAGTTGAATTCAACATAGGCAAATTTGGCATTGAGTCGGCCAGAATCTGATTCAAAACCTAGTTGCCTAAGCAACCCTTCTGAGGGACCTGAACTCACCATGGTACGTACTGCAGTGACATACATGGCTACATGATTGCATGCACTTAGGAAACAGAGCAAAAAAGGCAAGTATATGGAGTCATCATTGCTTAGCGAAATAACAGAAGAGAACTTTTCAAGGTTGACCTCCGCAAGCACTTCATCGGACATTGCAATTGAACGGATAAATCCACCTGCGGTGATGAAAGGACCCAAATGTCAGAAACCCTCATGACCAACACGCATGACGAGGTCTTTCACTATATTTGTTGGTATGTAAGGCGGAGGCATGAGTGGAAGACAACAAGAATTTGAGTTTCGACGTAAAATAGTTAAGGTTACAAAGACAGTAAATACACTTCACATAAATAAGCACTCAATTATTCTTTAACATTACTATGATGATGGAATTACTATGTACATATAATACATGTTACGTACAAATTTATAAACACATCAGTACATATACATACATATATGTACATATCATTACAAAATTTACTAAGCTACATATATGCCATATGCATGTACATGCAAAAATAAATAAGCGCTCGATTATTCTTTAGCATTACTATAATGATGAAATTACTATGTACGTATAATACGCGTTACACACAAAAGCTCCATAAACATACATAAGTACATATCACTACATACATATATGTACATGTCAGTACATAAATTACATAAGCTACAATTCAATTAGTTTTATTTTTTTTCAATCTAATCCATATATATTATGGCATTTAAGTAGTTTAAGATCAAATACGTGAATTAATATAAATCAAAGTTTTTAATAATAAATAAATATTATATTGCATCAAAAACAAATATTCTAGAAACAAAAAAATAAAAGAAATTAGCCAAGAGACTTGATATTGAGGATTTCAACCCAAACATAGTTTAGATTAAAGAAATAATTATGTAGTCATGTTATGATAATTATGTAGAAACTTACGATAACTACGTAGATATTAACCAAATAACTTTGTATCCATGTTACAATATTTATGTAACAATTTCAGATAACTATATATATATTACTTATAAATCCACCCGCAACGATGAAAGGACCCAAATATTGAAAACCCTCACGACCAACACGCATGACGAGGTCGTTCATTATATTCGGTGGAATGTAAGGTAGAGGCATGAGTGGAAGGCAATGGGAATTTGAGTTTAAGAGTGAAAACGTTAGGGTTACAAAGACAATGAATACACTTCTTATATACAACTGTTCGTTATCAGTGGCTGTCGTCGGTGTTATAAATTAGCATTCCTATGACGATGGAATTACCATGTACATATAATACGCGTTACAAACAAAAAACTTTATAAATATATAAGTACATATATGTACATATCCGTACATAAATTATATTAACTACATATTTCTCATACAAGTACATACATTATAGTACATACCTACATACTAGATGCCATCCCCGGAGAAAATAAATAAGCGCTCGATTATTATTTAACATTCATATAATGATAGAATTACTATGTACGTATAATACACCGTACAAACAAAACCTTTATAAACATATAAGTATCTATACATACATATAAGTACATAAATCACATTAGCTACATATATCCCATATCAAGTACATACATTACAGTGCGTACCTATATACTAGATGCCATCCCAGGCGAAAATGTGAAACACAACCACTCATCCTTTAGCAAAGCGGGATGATCATTAACGCGAAGTGTAGAGAAATGCAGCAAGGACAGACATCGATATATGTGGCGTGCACCATCAAACAAGAAGGAAAGTAACCAAGAAACGCGTTGAATGAATACGTATAGAGTCCTAGCATTCCTATTTCGCCGATTTGAGCATAGACATGGTTTCCAATCTCGAGTGCTTCTTCTATGCTTCCAATTGTTTGAACAATATCCAGCAAGGAGCTATAGGCGTAATGTCCAGCATCCAGTTGCTCACCAAGACACAGGAATGCAACACACGTGAATCATGCATACAAAACACCGCTAGTTTCCAACCAGATTAGATTATCCATGGCCTTTCTGCACGGACATCCTGATGCACACAAATACAACCCCCATACGTACATAGCCATCGGATTACTTGCGTCTAAGAAACATCACAAAAAAGGCTGATATGGTGATTCGTCATTACCCAGAGCCGTACTACTCCTCTATTTTGACCTCCACCAACACCTCCTCGGACAATACAATGCCGCTGAGATACAGACCTACACCAAAAAAAGGCCCTAACTCACCGCCACGGCCAACACGACGCACGATATCTCTAACAATACTGTCAGGGATGTCTGGCAGATACATAATACTATGGGAATCGAGTCAAGGAATTATGGTATCAAAGTGTTTCTAATTCACGATTTCTCAAGGTGTGACACTTATCCGCATTGGTACACATATATTTAATTATTATAATGTAGCATTCTTATATATGTGTATTCATATTTGTCTCTACATGGTTTTAATATACACACACTACATATTTTAGTTTGCTTAGTAACAAAAGTAAATAAACGTCAAAGAAATGCCGCATTAATAATCACCCGCATTGCATACTAATAGTTTTAATTTTCAAGACCCCCATGTTTTATTGCAAGGTCAACACCGAGTTTCAAAGAGGTTATCATTTACAAGACGCGTGGCATATTATGCTCCAAAAACTGGTTCCCGATCTCGGTATACACTTTGAATATGTGCAACGATATCAAAGCGTCAAAATCCCTGCTACATTTTTATCACTCTTTCAGTAAATATAGTACATAATATGGAAAATGTTACATTTTTATGACTCTCTGAGTAACATTAATAGATAATTACTGAAATTGCTACATTTTTATTATTGAGTCTATACATACTAATTGTTTGATTTTCACCTTCAGTATTTATTGCGCGGTAAATAGCAAGTTTCAAAGGGGCTATCATTTACAGTCGTGTGTCGTATTATGTTCCCAAACACCAGTTCCCGAGGGGGAACATACATTATATAGATGAAAGGACTTCGAAGCGCCAAAAAGGAAGTTATTTAATGAACCATCGCTACAGTTATCAGCCAACACTGTAAATATATATCATTTCTACCAACATTCACGCTCATTACAATTCAATAACTTCTCTCGACAAAAAAAAAAAAATTCAATAACTTCTACAAAAAATACCAAAAATGAGTTCGAAAGAAAAAGAATATGTACCATACTTATGACTCAGATGGGAGCAGTGACGATAGTCTAGATACTGCAAAGGATCTGGTCCATAAGTTCTTGCAGGATATCAACAAATTGACGTATCGAGAACAAACAAGAGGCAATGGAAATGCCCAGTCTGTCATGGTAAATGTGGTTTCAGATCCCATTATAATCTTGATTCCCTTCTTGCTCACGCAAAGGTGAAGAAAACTATATGCCCAAGCCTCCATTCATAACTCGCGGAAACATTAACCAGCGAGATGAAAGCTATCGCAAACGAGGAGGCGGAAGGACAGTTTTTTTAAACAGTGGAAAGGTCTTCATAAGGGTGTGTAATGAAAGAACTTTTCTGACCTACCCTTGATTACGAGGACCAATCTGATCACCCTATCGTATGGCCTACCATTGTAATCATCCAAAATACATCACTGGAAAAGGATCCCAAAACACAATAGATAATGTTTTTTAGATAATTTATGTAATACAAATAACTATTGTATCAGTGCTCATACATGTTCTGTAATATTTGTAGTGGGTAGGTATAAGGAACCCAAAATTGCTCGACTACTTCAGAGAGTGGAAGCCTGCTAGACCACACCATGCGTACAGCCGAAAAGGTCATTGTAGGATGAGTGCTTTGGTGTTTCATGAAACCCCACATGCCTGTTTCCAGGCCGAATGACTCCATATGGAGTTCGTTAACAAACAGTGTGACAGAGTAGCTTGGAGCGTGAGGACAGGCGACACTCTGGAGGTCTTCGCCAACTATTTGGCTTCCGTGCCACCGAGGAAGATATACATTTCTTCAATCACCACATGCGTGGTAATTTTTAACCCCACTTCTCGGCTTGTCATTAAATCTTACATGATATCAAAACTTCTGCCTTTAATACTCTTACATCCAAACTTATTACTCACTGAGTAGGCAACACGAGGCTTAAATACGAAATGAAATCTTACACAGAGATGGTTGCCAACGTGTTGAGTCGTGAGGCTGAAGTCAATGAGCAGGAGGGGAGTGACAACAAGCGAGCAAGACAAAGTTAATTGTTTTATTTTTTATACTATACATACTAATAGTTTTGAATGTAGCCTTGTCACCTGCATTAGTTTTGAATGTAGCCTTGTCACCTGCATATATTCACATACGCTACATTTTTATCGCTTCATAAGTAACGACAATAAATGAACATAAAAATTCTGCATCTTTATTCTTTAAACCCTACATACTTTTGTGTGGTTAACAAAGTTATCTCTGAAACCTTAGCTTCAGTCTTATTAGCCTACCCTATATATTGATAACTCCTATCAACGAACCCACTCATCACATTGCAATTACTAATTTCTACCAAAATACCAAAAATGAGGTCCAAAGGAAAAAAACATGTTGCTTACTATTCTGATGAAGCTGCTGTTGATTATGACTCTAATGGGAGCAGTGACAATAGTCAGGATAGTACAAGCGATGTCATCCATAGGTTCTTCCAGCAGATCAACCGATTGACGATTCTATAGGCTAACAAGAGGTTGTGGAAATGCCCAGCTTGTCATGGAAAACGTGGTTCCGGAGACCAGTTTAATCTGGATTTTTTTCTTTCTCACGCAAAGGCCAAGAAAACTATATGCCCAAGCTTGCATTCACAACTCGCAGATACCTTAAAAAACGAGATGAAAGCCCTCGCCAATGACAACGTAGAAGAAAACTGTTATAAGCAGTAGAAAGGTCTGGATAAGGGTGGACTCAAGGAACTTCTCTAGCCTCCACTGGGTTACATGGAGCAACCTAACCACCGTATCGTATGGCCTCACATTCTTATCATCCAAAATACAAGGTTGGGAAAGGATCCCAAAATGCAACAGGTAAAGTTATTCACATAATTTATGTATTACAACTAACTACTGTATCAGTGCTCGCACATATTCTGTAATATTTGTAATGGGCAGGTATCGGGAACCAAGAATTGCTCGATTACTTCCGAGAGTGGGAGCCTGCTAGACCATGCCATGCTAACAGCCCACATGGTCATCGTGGGATGAGTGCCTTAGTGTTTCAAGAAATCCCACGTGGCTATTTCCAGGCCGAACGACTCCACATGGAGTTCGTTAAGCAAGGGTGTGACAGAGCGGCTTGGGACCGTCAGGAGAGGCATTACTGTGGGGGTCTTCTCCAATTTTTGGCTTCCGAGCAAACTAGGAAGATATTCATTTCTTCAATAAACACTCTCGTGGTAAAGTTTTACTGCATTTCCGCGCATTTCAATAGATATTACATGATATCAATACTTCTGACTTTAATACTCTGACATCCAAATGTTTTACTCACTGACTAAGACAACACGTGGCTGAAATACGAAATAAAGTCTTACATGGAGACGGTTGCCAATGTACTTAAACGTAAGGCTGAATCGGGTGAGCAGGATGGGAGCGACAACATGCGGGCGAGATAAATTTAAGTGTCATTGGATTTTGTGGCGTTGTTCCCTTATTTGTTTTTTTTGACTTTGTGTTACAATCCCTTGTTTGTTTGTTTTTGTGTTACAAACCTGTGTTCGTTTCTACATAGTTATCTTACCATATTTCTTATCGTTTACATATTTATATGCAATGTTGCGACATAGTTATAACGTCAACTTCGGCTTCATGTTTTTATTTGTAGCACCACTCGTAACCAAGCATCACATTATGTATTAGTACGTCTCGAATAAGACTTCGCAAAAGGGAAACCAAACCAGACGCGATTAAGCCAACTTCGCATGCAACCAAGTAGAACCAACAAAGGGCACCTCAACAAAACCTTTCAAAACTTGAAAATATGCTGGACTCTGGTGGATAAGTGTCTGTTGGACCTGTTATGTTTGAAGCCCATTCATTACATTTCAGCCGTTTTATCTCTTATACATTTTGAATACCTACCAACAAACAACCACTCAAATATGTTACATATTTATACGCAATGTTGCGACATAGTTATAACGTCAACTTCGGCTTCATGTTTTAATTTGTTCCACCACTCGTAAGCAAGCATCACATTATGTATTAGTACATCTCGAATAAGACTTTGCAAAAGAGAAACTAGACCATATGCGATTAAGCCAACTTCGCATGCAACAAAGGGCACAACAACAAAACCTATCAGAACTTGCAAATATACTATCATGTATGAATCCCATTCATTTCAGCCGTTATTATCTCTTATACGTTTCGGATACCTACCAACGAACAACCATTCAAATATGTTACATAAACAACAATTATAGATGTAAATAACATCACACACAACGGAAAGTACTGTTTTCTATTCTTCACTTAATAATAAGATCATACAGAACATAAACTAATACTAGCAAAGAGTTAGGATGGTTAAGACATAGTGCAATGAGAAGTAGTGATGACAGACATCAACTACTGTGTAATGCGACATGCGACAATATGGGATATAATCTAGCCAACCAATCAGACGATACGTGCGCCAATTGGGAGTTCTAATTCCTTCGATCTGGGCGCATACATCATTTTCAATTGCGACTTCTTCTTCAAAGTTTCCCACTCTCCAGCAAGGAATCCAAAACCTTGATTCCGACATCCTGTTGGCCACAGAGACAGAGAAATGTACCACTCGCAAACCGGGCAGAAAATGCCACATGAAAAAGATAATCCATCGCAGCTTGCAATGGTCTACCTGATGCAAATGAACGCAACCCCCATACATACATAGCAGACGGGATGCTTGCACATAGGCAACACCGCATGAAGGGCTGATAAAGTGAATTGTCGTTACCTAGAGCCACACCATTAATGAACTCATATATGTCCACCGCAGCTAAGACGTCATCGGATAATGCAATCGTGCCGAGACAACGACCAGAAGCTACCAGCGGTCCTAGATAGCAAAATCCATCACGACCAACACGGTAAACAATATCATTAAAATATCTTCTGGTAGCTGCGGTAGTGACATGCGTGGCAGATAAAAAGGGGGAGTACGATTTCGTAGAATATTAGGGATTCGCAATGGCTGGCTTTTAAAAAGCCACTATTATGTAAACATCACATATATGTAGTCAGGATAGATTTATACGTAGCTGAGAACAATAATATGTAGTCACTGCAAAAAGGTCTATTCCAGGTAATTAAAATCTCATCAATTAATTGTGTACTTTCATACAGTAAAATATATATGTAGCTTTAAACAAACACAAATATGCCACATATGTAGGCGCTCATAAGAATGTTACACAGCTAATAAGTATGTTATAACGTTGTAAAGAATGTGACATAACTATTGTGCTTGTAAGTATGTTACACATATAGATATGTATGCCAAAACTTCTAACATTATTTGCTACGATTATGTACATTCAATTCAAATAATTACATAGCATACTTATTTTCAAAATTTACTCCCACATATACCGATTTTGTTGTATACTTAGCAAAACTGTGTATTGTTAAGGAGATAACTCCGAAGCATAATTACCACCAATTAATTATGTAGACATATGGACTTTAAAAAATTATATAGCCTACACATACTTAAAAATTATGTTGCATATTTTACAAAAATATGCCAAATAATAACAAACTATGCAGAAGACTTGACCCGAGCAGCTTGGGTAAACTGGTGGCAATTACGTAAATATTTTTTTTTCTCCATTGTAACAACTAAGGGTACTTTTGTATTATTTAACCAACAATAAGTTTACAGTATTTTCGTCCCATTGTAGTAATTAAATGTAAATATTGTTTCATTCTAGTCATCCTCCCTTTTTCTTATGTCAATTTCCAACTACTACCTAAAAAAATTATATAATTCATGATTTAAAATTAAAAATGAACCTACACATTAACATATTTTTAATCATTTAATAAAAATAATATATATTATAAATAATCGTTGTTCAAATTCGAGAGACCTGGTCATAGCGGCTGTCGCTGAAGCAAATGCTTGGTTTTAATCTAAGGAGAATACATGCATTGACCATCGGGGTGACTCTGGGTGTAATAATCCTAAGAACAATCGGGTATCTAGACCTTTGGTCGTGGATCCCACCTTTATTGGACATCGGTGTATGGTGGATGCATCATGGAAGGAATATTATTTTTTTAGGTTTAGGATGGTACTGCTTCCCCTTTGTGGTAGGAGGAGTAAATATAGGAGCTCAAAACATTCCTCGAAGTCTATCCCCCTTGCATTCGGAGTTGGAGGCTCTTCTCTGGGGTATGACATGTTTTTCCTCCCTCCAGCTTCCAAGTGGTGGAATTTTTAGTTGATTGTGCAGAGTTGGTGCAGATGGTGGAGGTCCCTTCGGCTTGGCCGGCTTTCCTTCCATATTTTAACGATTTCTTCAGACTCAGGAGTTGTTTTGCTCGGTTCTCCCTCGTTCGTATCCCGCGAGCTCTAAATCACAAGGCCGACTTCGTAGCCCACAATGCTAGAGGGTTATCTAGGAATCAAGTCTTTGTGAACAATGTTCCAGCTGGATGGTCTCATTTTTGGTCGTTTTTAGTGTTTATTGAGTTAAGTTGACAAAAAAAAAATTATTGACTAAATATTATAAATCGAATCGGATCTGGAGGATTATCCGGATTCGTATCTACGGATCTAGAGTTTTTATTATTCGGATCCATTAATCCCGAATACTCAAAAATTTAGGATGGATTGGATTGGATAACAAATTTTAGATCTGAGATAATTATTCTATGATCCTATCTGTTGTTTTTATTATAACAACATAAACACCCAATTATAGGTTCTCTTCTTATTCCTCCACAAATCGAAAGTTAGATCTTTGATTCCACATAAAATGAAATTAAATATAACAATATGTTGTTTTTATTATAACAGCTATATATAGTTTTATTTTGCTTATATGATTGTTAATGAAAGGAGGACGCAGTTCAAACATTGAATACAAATTATATGAAATAAAAAATAGATAAAATAATAAATATAGTTGTTATTGTAAAAATTATTATAATACTTAATAATATATAATAACAATTTTAAAATAAAAAAATTACACCACAAAGAAAATAATAGCAAGATAACAATATGCATGGATTCCAGGCAAGTCAATATTTTTCCCTGGCTGTTATGGTTCCTATGCAAGGACATAAATGGGAATTATTTTGCTGGGACAAGTACAGATCCCCGAGTATTACTAGCCAAGGCGGAGCAAGATATGATAGATTGGGCACAAGCAAAGTGCCAACCAAATCATGCAAGCCAACCAGGATTACGAAGCTCGGATTTGTTTTGGCCAGAGGTGTCTCTACCTTTGACTGTTAACCCACCGTTTACGGGTTATAGATGCTTTGTTGATGTCTCTTGGAAAAGTTCAGACCTTGTCACGGGTCTAAGTTGGATTTGTGTTTCAGACGCTACACATGGAGTTAGTACGGGCGCTCGGCAAATTTGGCGAAGTCTATCGACATTGCACTCGGAAGTGGAAGCTATTCTTTGGGCTATGGAATCTCTGCTCTTATCACATTTTTTACAAGTGGAGTTAGCTACAGATTGTTCGGATGCGCTGAAGTTGCTCCTCTACCCAGAAGATTGGCCGGCTTTCCAACCGTATCAGGAGGATTTTCACAGGTTGAAGTCCCTTTTTAGTGCATTCTCTCTTCATGTAATCCCGCATTCTCTAAGCCATAGGGCTGATGCTCTCGCTCGTTCTTCTAGAGAGACACCTATTGGTTTTGGAGTGTAACTCTTTTTGACACCTATGTGGTGAATTATTAAGTGTGTTGACAAAAAAGAAGAAGATAACAATATGCATTAATTATGATAGCATATAACGGGAAGAAAAACTAGTCATATGTTAGGAAATAAAGGCTAACAAGTTATTTCTTACAGAACTACCTCATATAACAACATAAACACCCAATAATTGGATATCTTCTTATTCCTCCACAAATCAAAAGTTAGATATTTGATTCCACATAAAATAAATTAATGGGGGTTTATTGAAGGGTGAATTTTACTGGATTTAGAAATCCTTGTGGATTTCTAAATCTATAGGATTTTAAAATCAAATAAAGTGGATTTGTAAATCCAATAGTCTAGATTTCAATGCTTGACTAATACATGATTTAATTATGGATTTCAAAATCACTGCGTGAATAACACATGATTTATAAATATGTATTTTCAAATCATTGATTGAAAGACACAAGATTTCTAAATTCATTAAAATCCATAGAAATCCATTAAAATCCACTCTCCAATAAACCCTCCTAAATTTATATTTCCACATCAAACATAAGTTATATTTCGATTTTTACATCCAAAAATACTAATCACGGTTTGCTATATTCAGATTATTAGTTAAATACAATCTAACGAAACTAAATCTAATTTCGACCTGATTGAACTCTTAATCCAACCCAAGAAAGAAAAAAAAAACTCCCCAATTTCTTAGAATTTTAACTATCATTGTTTCCAATCCTTGTCGAAATCGAGATTTCTGAAATCTGTTATGTAAAACAAAGGATTATATAGTAGTTTTATAAGTTCGAGCATCGAGTTTGCTTTCTTCAACATCAATGACAAAAATTTAACACACATCATTCTTCTCGAGTCTCTCAAACAAATCGATCATCTTTGCAAACGTACATGTTAAGATGATCCATCTTCACAACTCACACCTTTTTCTTAACAAAACTCAAGCATTTCATCTCTCTTTAATGTTCCCGGTGAAGCTTCCCATGATCCCCAATCAAATAAGTACCCCATGATTCTTTCCCTATGATGAGAAGATGATGAATCACTCAAACTTCAAGCAGCAATGGTCATGTCCTTGCTCATTATCGGAATTTATGATTCTGATTTTTTAACTTTTCATATTGAAATTGATGATTTTGGGTCTTAAGATTTCTTATTTCCTCAAGCAAATCATTTTGGGAATATTTCCCAAATTTACACTACAAGAAAACAATCAATCTGTGACTGCAATGTGCGACTAAGTTGGTACAAGACGTTTTTTCATGATTTTGTACCTAATTTGTGCGGCTATATTATGTAGTCATACATTTAGTCACACTTTAGTAGCATATTAGTGACAAATTTTCCTTATATAGAACCCATTGCTTTTTATTCCAAAACACACCAAAAATTTAGAATAAGAAACATTTGAGAGAAAAAAATAAAAGGAAATTATAATTAACAAAAAAATTTTTTTGAGTGGATGTATAGAAGAATCGACAAAAAAAACAAGAAACATTTTTGCGGAATTTCCTGCTAGAGTGGACGAGTTCATGAATTTGGCGAGTAGTCAGCTGCTAGCACTCAACAATAAGGGCATGTTTTGCTGTCCTTATATTTCGTGCCAAAATAATAAATTTCTTCAGGGATGTAAAACATCAAACCATATATTTCATAGAGAATTTATTTCTCACAATTATGTTTGGTATATTGATATGTACGCATTTTAGCCCATATTAAGAGCATCATCTAGAATGCTTTGCATCCATATTCATGGCATTCTCATTATTTTATAGTCCTTTTAGGTTCATATTACATGCTTTGCATTTTCATTGCATACATTTGCATATGAAGTGTTTTTAGATACTTTATAGCATATTTCAGAGCGTTTTGAATGTGAGCACCATCATGGGTTGGATTTGAGGGATGAACACAACAAAAGAAGCAGCTAAAGGTCCCATTTAGCTCAGCTCATGATGGGCACTCGCCCTTATTTGGCCGAGTTGCACCTAAATGGCCCAGAAACGTCAAACCAAAGCACCAAATGCTGTTTTTGGGGATTTTCAAGTGAGCTCAACCCTTGAGCTCGCCATAAAGGGCGAGTTGACCCTCACACAATCATCTTAAGGCCCCATTTAGCTCAGCTCGTGATGGCTACTCACCCTCATTTAGCCGAGTTGCACCCAAATGGCCCAGAAACATCAAACCGAAGCACCAGAAGCTGTTTCTGAGGATTTTGATGTGAGCTTGCCCCTTGAGCTCGCCATAAAGGGTCAAGTTGACCTACATAAAACCTCCAACTCACCCTCATGACTCGCCCAACATGGTGAGTGTCGAGGTTTTCGGCTGGAAAAGTGCTACTCGCCCTCACAACTCGCCATACATGGCCGAGTAGACCATTTCCCGAACTTTGACCATTTTTTATGTTGATTTTATTTTAGTTTTTTGTAAGTGGGCTATAAATACCACTTTTAGACCCACAAACAAGAGATCCACGTTTTTTGCCTCTTTTGTTCTTAAGAAACACCTCAAAACTCTCTATACTTTTGTAAAAAGATCTATGGTTTAATTTTAAGTACTTGGCTTTGATCTTTATATCATTCTTCTTATTTTCCTTGCTATTTAAGACCTATGCACTTGTTTTATTTTCTGGGTTTGTGTTCTTGGTGACAAAAATCTAGTTGATCTCTTAGGGTGAGTGAGGAAGAAGGATATATCTAGGTTCAATCATGGTTTTCTGTCTTGTTTAGGGTTCAATCATGGTTTTCTGGCTTAGCTTAGATTAAGATTTAGTTTATCTATCCCAAGAGATTGGTAGTTTAGAGAACTGGGTTGGCTAATTACGATTGATTCTTCATGTCAATCTAAGTGTGTAATCACCAAAGAGATTTGGGTTATGTCACACTTGGATTGAGATGTCATGATCATGAGAGTGGCTTGATTGTTATGTTCTTGAATCCTAGGCTTTAGATCTGCTTAATAGTTTGTTAGGTG
>OVAX01004381.1:0-13597 GCA_900406405.1 Lepidium africanum | reverse complement strand
AATCTCTATTTCGTTGTAAACGTGTTGCTAAACCGTCCCAAATCAGCTGCGTTGTAAATGCCTTGTTAAAAAACGTCCCAAATCTTGCGTTTTCTTGTAGTGAATAATCCCTTTTTTTAACATGCCATTTCTTTCGGTTTCCACGTTATTTTCACATGGACTTTAATTTTATCACAAATTATTTTGAAAAACTATGTGTTTTATGTATCATGAATATTTCGTTTATGATACAAGTAAATGGTTTCAATCACCCTTCATATAAATATAACTAAATTCCTGTTACAATAATTTAATCTTGTCTATAGTATTTACTAAACTTCAATAATTTATTTTATTCCGAATTTGTTTAAATAAAAGATTTTAAATGGGTGTTTAATGTAATAAATCAATCAATTATCGGCCACAAGTTGGAACAATTGGTTGTACTTGATTTACATGCAACATCTTATTGCATTCTTCCTTGCCTTTTCTTATCCATATCACTAAACACATCTTTTCTAATTTCAATTAATATTTGTAAAAACCAAAAAAAAAAAAAAAATTGATAAAGAAAAACCAAAAATGTTTCCCTAATCTTCGTTAATAATTGTTGTCCGTATTATGATAATAAGAGAAAACGAGCTAGAAAAGTAGTATCGAAGAGCTTAAAATCGTGGAATTAAGACAAGTATTCGAATCAGAAAACGAAGAAGAAGAAGGATCCATTGAAACTTAAAACATAATTCTGTTTCGGACGCATTGTGTTAATAAAGTGTTGTCTTGTTCGGAGATTTGGGTTTCTACGTGTCAAAGAGAAATGGTCGCTATTACGAAGAAATAAATAAATAATATATCTAATCACATGATATATTTGTTAAAAAAATCACCTCACATTATTATACAATTATGTAAATATTGGTTATTTTTAGATCCTTACAAGTGTCTAAAATCCCAGCAAAAAATCACAATTTTTGCAACCATATTTGATTCTTTTTTGTAAATGGTTTTAACCATATTTGATACTTGTTAATTTATAAAGAAACAATTTTAATCTTTTGGATGCCGGTGATAATTTTCTACTAGAGTTTAAAGTCATTAATTAAATACGAATACTTTATTAATATAATATTTAATAATTAAAGATTCATTTTGATTGTTTTATCTTTTTGCAAGATTCTAGTCACCCCATGTAAACAAATTTTTAGTTATCAGTTTACTTTCAATAGCAATCACACTCTTAATTAGGTAATAGAAACCATTATTTTAAAACCTCTCAGAAACTTTTTAGAACCTTATATCAATCACACTCTTAATTAGTAGTTCTTTTCTTTTTCTTGAAAAATGACACTCTGAATTAGTCTTTTTTTTTTTGTTTTCCCTTTTTCTGAAAAACGACACTCTTAATTAGTCTAATTGTTAAATTTTTAACATAATTAGTTTATGGGATCACATAATCCACATGCAATGTTATTCCTTATCTAAAGGTCCCCACACACAGACAGATCTAATTGGTGAGGCCTTAGAACTTGTCACTCTTAAAGCCACTCATATAAATGAAGCTTAACCACTTGACAGTACCATTAAAACCCATAAGCTTTGTTTTTTTCCTATTTAAAGACTTCCATTAAATCTTCAATGACATAACATAACATCAAAGCAAGACCCTTTTAAGACATTTGCTTATTGTCAAGGTTGAGAAATGTCCACGTTTCTACTTATTGCTTCTTCTACGATTCATCTTCTCCACGCGCCTCTTTATGCATATTCTCTCACCGACTCTTCCCTTTGTGTTTTTATAAAATGAAACTATTTTAATTTCTTTTTTTTTGTTTCATGAAAAAATTAGAATTTTGCCCAGGAGAGGAGATGTGGTTTAATGATAATAGCCACTTTAATTTACTGGGATTTGACTATGGATCGAATCTTGTCGATCCAATTATAATAGTAAGGTTGACAAAAAAAAATTAGAATCATTTTTTGGTCAAACGAAAAAAATTAGAATCTAGTACTCATTTTCATGTGAAATTTTTTTCTGCATATATTTTATTAGCATATTTTTTCTCAACTAAAATTTATATCATATTAAAGAATAGGAAGCCTACAAAAATTCACAAATGATTAATTCCTAAAAATCATTACAATTTTGTGGGCAAAAAAATCAGCTGTAATTTAGCTCTAAAAATTTAAAATAAAGAAAAAAAAATCTAAAAAGACATTTAAGTCTTGCAAATTTATCTATCATCAACAATTCAGTATAAAATTTAGCGTGTTGAAAATATTATTTTGCAAGAAAGCAAACCTTTTATTCTGTCATTAGAATTTTCGTACACAAATTTTTGTTAATGTAAGTCGAATTTGTAAAAAAATAAATTAAAATTCTAAGGGTTATCAATTTAGAACTCCGCTAAAATTTTCTAAGATAGCACAGATATTTTAACTATAGACAAATTAATATTTGATAAAAATTTTAATGAAAAATAAGTCATCTCAAAAATAAAAACAAAGAAAAAAAGAGGTTAGAATATTTCATAAGCCGTTGTAACCTATTTGGGATCCAAGGGAAAGTAGAATTACATGCCGAAATGTGGGATTGACAGAGGTTTTCAATAGGGTATTTATTTTGATTTATTTAACAAAAAAATATTTATATTGAATTGTTAACACATTTGTAATCGAATTAGTTTATTGCTCTAATACTATACTTTACCACTTCATCTTGTAATTTTTGGTATTGTAAATTGTAACATTTTGAAATTTATATGTTTCAACTTTTAATTCTTATGCATACAGTATCATAGTTGGTGAACTAAATTAAGCTTGTAATAATAATTAATACAGTTTCAAAACTTAAAAAAAAAAAAAAAAACATAATGATAAGGAATTTTTGTACCTTAAAAAATGACTTTCCTTGAGAGTTGACAGTAAGGAAAGTGCATGAAACGCGCTTAAGAAAGAAGTGATTACATAAAGAATAGTTTCCACATAATTAAATGGTAGCCACAAATAATGAGTTATCTTAAAAATGGATTAAGAGTAGAATCAACTTTTGAATGATATGCCAACTAAAATGCCCTTTCTAATTTGGAAATTAGATAAGTATGCTTTAACGAGTAGGTTTTCGATCAATCACACTTCTACTTGTAAATCTGATTTATCGTAATTTTTAATTTATTCTTCACATATTAAGAATTTTGGATTACACTGTAATCTTTCTCACCAAAGATTAACATGGGTTTAATTTCTACTTCCGAAAATTATCCTCTCGTTAGGACCACAACGCTAATTTTTTTAGTTGTTTTTGACAAATATAAAGATAGATGGGTTTGACAAAAAAAATAAAGATAGATGTATATGTTTTAATTTTTTTTGGACGAAATAGATGTACATGTTTATTGGAGCATATGGAGTATTTAAACCAGAACCAAATCAGTATAATATAATATAATATAATATAAAAAATTTTTAAGAAATATCTTTTTTGATATGTTCCTATTCAAAAAGTGTCCCTTAATGCATATTTATCTTTCATAATTTCCAAAGAAAATAGTAAGTTATGAAAATTAACATGTCAAAAAGGGTATTTTCGAAATATCCTCTATAATATATATCATGTAGTATTAGGTAGTATCTGAAACCAAAAATAATTATCCAATGGTTTTTTTCGTTTATACGAGAGATATCAGGTAATAACTTGAATCGAATTGATATAAAATCATATATCTGTGTTGTAAAACTTTTCTAGATCTTCAAATTGATGTATTGAACTGATTGTAAATGAATAACATAGACGAATTGCAAAGAAAAGAAACGAAATAGATGGACACATGATTTTTAACCCAGTTCGATTCGCCGAGGTAACTGAATCTACGTCTAGGGTCAGATAGGACTGACAATTTCACTATCAACAAAGAATTGAGCTTAAAACCGAGCTTTTGATGTACAACAATGGAGGAGAGAAAGAAAGAATTTTCGTTACAATGATAACAACAAACGTAGAAGAAGAAGTCTGATATTTATCAGATACGAAACATGTACTGACCTAAGCTGAAATTCATCATGATTGAACCATTTCCTTTTCCCTTCTTCAATCTCGGTTAACTTTCAATGAACCGGTCCAAATGTTTCTTCAACTATACCATTGATTTAATCCAAAACCAGAAATTGAATCATAAACACAGACCAATTAACACTCCACCTTGATTCAATTTCCTTTTTGATAATGAACTGTATCACTTCAGTCTTTACCTCAGACTTGAGTTGAGGACAACTTACTGGAGAAGCTTCAGAAAATTCAAAGCCTCCTCAAATTTCTAGAGTGGAATAACCTTTGTCAACATATCTGCAGGGTTCTTCGATGTATGAATCTTTTGAACCTGAATTGCCCCACTATCAACAACTCCTCTGATAAAATTGTACTTCACTGCCATGTGTTTAATGAAATGCATTATTCTTTGATAAGCAAATCGCAGATTGTGAGTCACACCAAACTATGGCTTTATCTGATTTAATGTGTAAATCTTCAAGCAATCCTGAATCCAAATTGCTTCCTTTATAGCTTATGAAGTACAACATTCTTAGCCTCAGTTGTTGACAAAGCAAGAGTTTTATGAAGACTAGACTTCCAGCTAACAGTGTTTCCTCCAATTGTAAACATATACCCACTCGTAGATCTTCTTTTATCTAGATCTCCAGCAAAATATGAGTCACAAAAACCATGAATATTGAAATCCTCTCCTTTTGTAAAAACCAAACTCAGTTCTGCTGATCCTTTTAGGGACCTCAATAACCACATCATTGCTTCCCAATGGTTTACTCATATACCTACTCACAAAACCTATAACTTGAGCTACATCCGGTCTAGTTCCAATTATAGCGTACATAACGCTTCCCACAACACTAGCATAAGGAATTAATTCTGAATCTATGCATTTACTATCATATTTAACATGAGATAGTTTACAGTGTGCACCTATTGGAGAGTTAACTGTCTTTGCATCATTCATTTTGAACTTCTGAATAACTTTGTTTATGTAATCTGACTGTGAAAGTCGAAGAATACCTTTAGCCATGTCCCTCTGAATATCAATACCCAATGTTCTGCTTACTGGACCCATATCTTTCATCTCAAATTCAACATTGAGAATGTCCTTTATCCTTTGAATCTCCCACTTGTCCTTGGCTGCTAAGTGAATGTCATCTACATAGAGCAGCAAGTAAACACATTCCTCTGTACTAACTTCTTTAACATACACACAAGAGTCATGATTACTTCGGATAAAACCTTGTTCAATCATAAAAGAGTTAAATCTTTTATTCCACATGCGAGGTGCATGTTTTAATCCATAAAGGGATTTCTTCAATAATCAGACTTGATCTTTACCTGGATTTTCTTTAAAACCCTATGGCTATCCCATATAAAGCTCTTGATCAAGCTCTCCATGTAAGAAGGTTGTTCTTACATCCATCTGCTCAAGTTCCATGTCTTCTTTTGTGACCAAAGACATTAGAATTCTTATAGAGACATGTTTGACAACTTGAGCAAATATCTCCTTATAATCAATCAATTTTCTTTGTGTATATCCTATGACTACCAATCTTGCTTTAAATTGCTCTTTTAATGCCTGGAATTCCAGGTTTCTTCTTGTAAAGCCACTTACAACTCAATATATTTGCATCCTTAGGCCTGTCAACAATATACCAAGTCTGATTTTTCAAAAGAGATTTCATTTTCATCAGTCATACTAGCATCCCATTTATCCCAATCTGGATCCTCTTTAGCTTCATGAAAACATTTTGGTTCTTCATACTCTATTTCTTCTGCAGCAATAAAAGCTAGAGAGAAATTTGTATAATCTGATAATTTTAGAGGAGCCTTTGCAATTCTTCTAAGTCTATCATGAGCTAACTGGTAGTCATTCTAATCAGCATTGGTTTCAGACACAGTTTCTGGACTTGTAGATACCTTTCTCAAAGTGCTTCTTACTTGATTGTAATCAAATGTACTCGAAGACCTTACAGGAGTAGATAACTCCTCTACTGAATCTAAATCACTTTCATTTCCTTCTGTAGCTCCACCTTCATTTGATATCTGAGAGCTCTGACCTGTTTCTCTATTTCTCATTACTGATGTCTTATCATTTTGATATTTCTCTTTGTTTTGGAATACTGTCACTTCACTAATTCCCTCTGATTCACTAATCTGATCTCTTTTTCAGATTGCAACAAATCCTTGAAAAGGATTTCTTCTTGAAAAATTACATTCATACTTGTTATACTTTTTTGCTCATTCAAAAGCCAGACCTTATAGCTTTTTGTTCCCTGAGGGTAACCAATGAATATTCCCTTCAAAGCCCTTGGTTTCAACTTCCCTTGATCTTGATGCACATAAGCTACTGAGCCAACCCGTCTCAAATGCTTGTATCGTGGTTTCCTTTTGAGCCATAATTACTCTAGAATATTATGATCTGTTCACAAAGTAAGCAGCTAAAGTAGTTGCTTCTGCCCAAAATATTTCATCCAAACCAGATTCATTAAGTAAACACCTTACTTTTCCATTAGAGTACAGTTCATCCTTTCTGCAACTCCGTTATGTTACGGTGTATAGGTACATGTCATATGCCTTTCTATTCCATTCTTCGTACAGAAATCATCAAATTTTGCATTGCAAAATTCTAATCCGTTATCAGTTCTCAGAATCTTGATTTTCCTCTCAGCTTGATTCTCTGTAACATTCTTCCATTCACAAAACTTTTCAAACGTCTCATCTTTCGATTTCAGAAACATCACCCAGACTTTCCTAGTTTTGTCATCAATAATTGAAAGGAAGTGTTTGTTACCTGAATGTGAGGGTGTAACAGATGGACCACCCCAAAGATCTGCATGAATATAGTCCAAGACATCTTATGTGTCATGTTTCCCGATATCAAAGCTAAGCTTATTAGATTTTCCCATAATGCAGTGTTCACATAAACTCAGGTCTTTAATATCCTTTCTCTGAATAAGCCCTTTCTTAATGAGAGTCTTCATGTTGTTGAGACTCATGTGCCCAAGATAGATGTGCCAAATCTTTGTAGTGTCTGATGTACTCACAACATTACACACCTCACCAACATTTGTTTCACCATCCAGAACATACAAACCGTTTTTTGATTCTCCTATCAGTGTTGTAGTATTGTTCTTAAAATATCAAACCTTACCATTACCACCTTCATGCTTATATCCAAGTTTGTCAAGAGTTCTAGTAGATATCAAGTTTCTACGAAGATTTGGAACATATTTCACATTGTTAAGAATCTTAATTGACCCACCATGAGTGTTGATCTTGATTTTTCCTTAACCTTTTGACTGAATTGAGTGATCATCTGCCAACAGAATTGTGTTTGATTTACTTTCCTGAAATTCACTAAACAAATCCCTACGAGATGTCATGTGTGACGTACAACCAGAGTCAAGAACCCACACATCCTTTATAAGTGGATCATTAATACTCAATGCCTCAGAATACACTAGCTTTTCAACAATCACTCTTGCTTCACCATTACCTTCATTCTTTGACTTTCTCTCTCGAACATAACAATATTTCTTTACATGTCCCTCTTTCTTACAAAACCAACATGTAACCTTTGATCTGGTCTTTGACTTAGACCTACTACGGCTTCTGTTGTAATTACTTTGACTCTTGTTCTGAGTTATTCCTCTTTCTGATGTGTAAAGATTTGTAGATAAGTCTGATCCTATTTCCAATTCTTGCACCATTTCTTTTTCAAGAGTCTTGGCCGATGATACTACATCATGAACCGTAAGATTCTTGTGTCCATACTTCAAAGTGTGTTTCAATTGTGCGTATTTGGGTGGTAAAGATCTCAAGGTTATAATGGCCTGAGTCTGTTCTGGGATTGTAATATCCAAACTACCAAGTTCTACAATAATCTTGAACATATCATCCAGGTTCTCATTGATGCTTTTTGATTCGCTCATCATAAAACCAAAGTATTTCAGTTGTTGCTTTTTCTAGATTTGGTAGTCCTGTTTCCATGTACAATTGATTCAAAGTAGACCAAGTTTCAGTTGCTGAATTATAGTGGTTAACTTGTCGCAGCACAATATCACCAAGATTCAGTAAAATTGTGTCCTTAGTATCCTCCGATCGAGCAAACTTTTCTGGATCCGGCACCACTTTGATTTGCGGTGGATCAAGAGGCTTTTCGTCATCATCTTTCTTGCTTCCGTCTTGAGGTATTGAGATTGTCTTCGTTAGAGAGAAATCACTTATCACATCCTTGTAACCAGATACTCCAAGATACGCCAACATCCTAATCTTCCATAAAGAAAAATCCGATTCTCCATTGAATCTTTCAATATCAATCTTTTGGTTCACCATCGATACAAAGAGCCTGAAGCTTTGATACCAATTGTTGCAAAACTTTTCTAGATCTTCAAATTGATGTATCAAACTAATTGTAAATGAATAATAGAGACCAATTGCAAAGAAAAGAAACGAAATAGATGGACACAAGATTTTTTAACCCAGTTCGGTTCGCCGAGGTGACGGAATCTACGTCTGGGGTTAAATAGGACTGAAAATTCACTATCAACAAAGAATTGAGCTCAAAACCGAGCTTTTGATGTACAACAATGGAGGAGAGATTGAAACAATTTTCGTTACAACGATAACAACAAACGAAGAAAGAAGAAGTCTGATATTTATTGATGCGAAACATGTACCGACTTAAACCGGAGCTGAAATTCATCGCAATTGAACCACCTCTTTTTTCCTTCTTCAATCTCGGTTTACTTTAAATAAACCGGTCCAAATGTTTCTTCAGCTATACCAATGGTTTTAGTCCAAAACTAGAAATTGAATCATAAACACAGACCAATTAACATATCTGATTAACGTAAATACACACATACATATATATATATATATATACGTATTTTAAGTTTTTTTGGATTATATTTTGATATTTCATGTAACTTTTCGATAGTTTTTCAAATTTTGGGCATTAAATGAGAAATTTTAATATTCAGGTATATTTTTGGCTGTTCAGATATTATTTTTTGGTTTTCAAATTTTTTTTTTCTCGAATTGACTTGAAACTGATTGGATCTGAATTAAAACAAAATCGGTTGGATCGGTTTTTAAAATAGTTTCGGTATCTATATGGGTAAAAAATCTTCTATCCAAAATATTGGACCCAGTTGGATCTTATTTGGAATCGAACCAGATACATGTATATCAAAGCTAAATTAGAGGAAGCTGGTTAGTGTTTTCTTCTAATAATATTGCATCTTACGAGTGGCTTTGAAGAAAAACTACAATTGACCATTTAGTGATTATTTATTGATAACTAATAGAGGAAATCAGGAATCATTGTCATAGGAGAACTATGATATCCATAAAAAGGTTATGAACAGCGAGAATAAACTATAAATATCATTCAAGAATTATATATATATATATAAGAGGATGTCTCTCCAAGAATTGACACATCAACTTTTTGGAGAAATGACACCTCAGCTCAAAGAACCAATCATACTGCTTTCTTACTACACATCATCATGTATTTGTGCCAAGTAAAGAGTCCTCTCAGCTTTCTTCGAAGTTTACCTTCCTCATCTCCTTTTTAAATCATTTGCTTTTCCTATATTATTTCATGTTCCTCAGTAGCCTATGAGTCAAAATCACAATCAAGTCACAGAACCCGTATCAAGCTTTCACATATGTATATTTAAAAGTATTTTTGGAAAATTACGGAGTTCAATCCGGCATGGAAGTCCGCTGGTATTTTCGAAATCAACTCCTTCTCCACAGTCTTTTAATCTTTCATGATGTTTATTTTTTTTGGGGTTTTATAGAATGGATAGTAGAAGGTTGCGTATATCATTTCGGTGAGACAAGAATGCATTGGTTTCTATGGAAAGAAATGCTATTTCAAAACGCTTACATTGACAGAGAAGAGGACTCGAGGCTTTCTAAGACAAACATTGCTTCTTCTGTTAATGTGTTGGAGGAGAAAGTTACAGACATCGATTTGAAGACTATTTGAATACCGTGGGAGATCAAAGGTACTTATAGTTCTGCAAGTTTTAAAATCTCTCAATTATCGTCCATCACAGCTCAGGTAAATTTGAATTTTTGACCAAATTTTGTATTCCAGGCATGTGTGATCGTAAAAGAAAGATATTGAGAGCTGAGTCATGAGAAATTGTTTTATTACTCGGTTTTCCCTTTCATTTTGTAATTAAGAATTGGTCAAAACAAGTTTAATCATGGACAGATGAGAGAGACTATTCTTGTTTACAGTTCATATGCTTTACAATTTATTAGTTGGTTTATTGGATCAGTGAAAATATGATTTTGACATGTCTAAATTTGCAGACAATGCTGAAGAGTGGGACAACTAAAAATGATGGGAAAAAGATCTGAATGAAAACACAAGAGATCTCGTCATCTCCAAGTATTTGCAATTTTGATTGTCTTTGATTTTGATATGATTATTTTGTCTCTCCACCAAAATAATCTGCTAAAAGATTTGGAGAACGGAATACATGTGTAAAAGTTAAGAAGAAGAAATAGAAAAAATAATATGATGTTAAGAATAAATGAAGTTAAGAAAAAGAAATTCCGAGACTTTACGAGCACAATACATACACAACAAAGAATTAAGGTACAATACTCATTTTTGTTTAACTTAGTACATAAGAAAAGTGAAAGCTCTAAGGATGTTATACTATGTTTGTAACATGACAAGGGTAGAAAAAAATGGTTTCCATACCTTTTCCTCTGTAATCATATATGCTAATTATTGTAAAAGTTCCACGTTGTAATTGGAAAAGAATTAAACCTGAAGTGAAACATGTGAGTCTTGTTATATTGGCCAGAAAGTTGTGGAGAAATTTCAAGGTGAACCACGAAGGAGAAGTTATCAGATTTAAGAGACGACGACTAAGGATAGCAAATAAGCACCAAAAGAAATCTATATCATATGAGGGCAAGAAGAAGTCAAACCACTAAAGGTTATAGTCTTGTAGAGAGGGTATGACTCATATTCTAATATCTCAATTTCTCAATTATGAGAAGTTGGCTATAATGTTTCTTGTTCAAAGGTCACAAGAGAATAAAAATCAGTGAAATAGCAAGTTGAGGTAAAAATATGTTGATAACATGAAATTCTTGAAATGCTCAAGTTAGTTGAGTCATTGTACAGTGTGAAAGAGGTTTTCTTTGCTCTTCTTCCATCTCTTCAGGATTTAGTTTTTGTTAGGTGGATACCAAAATTATCTAAGCTATCTGTTTGCTTAATGGTCTTAACAAAGAAGTGAAAATGTATGCAATAAGGGTTAGAAAGTGGTATGGATGGCATTTCTAGACTGTTTAAGCTAAATGTAGAAATGTATAAACAAGTTTTTGAAAACTACATAGAATGACTATGTCTGTAAAACCAAAAAACATACATAAAGAGAGCTTTTAGTTTTTTTGTTATCGCCTGAGCGGATGTAAAACTAGCAATGCGAGTTCCCCTGCAACTCAAACAACTTTCAATTAAACTAAAGTGATTTTGATGTCTTCTATATCTTTTAGACTTTTTTCTTGATGCCTTGAGGGTATATTATGAACAAAAGGAACAAATTCTTATCCAAACCAAAAAATAATAACATTAATATTCATTTATCCTATCCTTTTCAATCTCTCCAAATTTTCTCAATATTTAAACATTTATATCAATTTCACAAAAACTTCCAAAAAATCTCGCTGCGTAGCATGGGTGCTAATCTAGTATATACTAACAACACAACATGTTTAGTCACACAATTATTTATTTTTAGTTTTTTTTTTTTTAAACAGGCTTTGCTTTTATAGCATAAGTTGTATAACTAGATGTTGACTATTATATTACCATATTGTAATAGTATAAATCGGAGACCACGTATTGAATTTAAAATTTTGATAGCTGATGTGTAAATTATATATATATATATATATATATATATATATATATAAAAGGAGACTATGTCTTTGCTTTGCTGGTGCTGACACATCATCAATTTAGACTTTGTCTTTGCTTTGCTGGTGCTGACACATCAATTGATTCTCTTAATGAAAGAACCAATCAAATTATGTCATCAGTACAACTCATCATGGATTATAGACGATTACTCTTCACTGGCAATTGATGATCCAAGGTATTGTTTCACATGCCTTCTGTCAACGATCCAACTTTAAGGTCCGCCATTCCCCTCTATGTTTTTGTCCTTCAACTCCTCTGTAATTTTCTTCTTAAGCTCTCTAATGTGTTGTTCACACCTCGTTTTCCGTATGTGTTCACACCATATACAGAGTTTTGCTTTTTCTGTTTTCCAGGCGTTGAATCAAATACTTAGGTGGAACAATCACCGAACGTACCTTTGCTAAAGTCCAGTTCGCTCAGAAAACGGAGAATCCTGAGAGCATCACCATGAAATTTTTGATTGAACCACCATCGTTAAGCCTAAGATGGTTGATCATGTTCAGTTTCTTTCTCTTTTGACTTCTCTCTTTTTGATTTCATTGTGAATTGGATTGATTTATGATTAGTAATTGTTGTTGCCGCTGTGTTAGTAGATTAAGAGGGAGATCTCGATAATAAAGTTGGTTCGTTTGTATGTGGTTTCGATTCTGTTCTTCTTTACTCCTTTACTTGATAATAAAGTTGTATCTTCAAGTTTGCTACAATGGAGAGTATGTACGCGATGGGAAAGGTGAAGATGGGAGTGACTGAGTTATATGCAGCTATTATTTTGATAAACAACGCTGATGCAGTAGTCAAAGTATTTCTTTCGCTTTTAACTACTTGGTTCTGGTTACATCAATTCATATTGGGATAATGAATTATTTCCCTCTTTACGAAAAAGGAAACTCAACTCGAGTTATACATATATTGAATTATGAATTACACATAGATTTCTCGGATTTTATTCATTGAAAGTTAAGTAGCTAAGCTAAAACAAATATAACTTAAGCACCATATGAATTGATTGTACTTTAGATTGATTTATGATTACTAATTAATTTACATCTGATGGGTATTTGTTTTGTTGTTCTATGTACAATATTGTTTAATAATTGTGTATAAAATTTGAAGAAGTTTTGAGAAGTCATGAAGCAATACAGTGAGTGAGAAACATAGAGTTCTTCTTTTCTAAATCAACTTGGCTTTTTCTCTTTATGTTTTAGCTTTTTCTCTATGTCTTTGGAGGTTTGATAGGTCATTGGATAAGTCGCTTTCTACACTTCAAATGGAGTTATCATCTACAACGACCTTTGTTGATGGCTCAAAAATAACAACATGATTAACAGGACCAAACATATAGTGAAACTGATATGATCGTGAGTAGTACGGAAGCGAAAGCTAAGGATGANAGTACGGAAGCGAAAGCTAAGGATGAACCGGAGCTGGTAGGACTAATCACACGTTCGAGAGCTAAGGAGTTGGATAAGGAAGCTCGCTCACTCATAGCCGAAGGATCATTCTCGTCACCAGCTGCACAAATCTTCAATATCTCCACTTTGAAGATTACTCCGGGTAATGACAACTAAGTAACTTAGGTGACGAAGTCTGTACTCTTTTTCCCATCG
>OVAX01004380.1:0-13611 GCA_900406405.1 Lepidium africanum | reverse complement strand
CCAAGACTCAAGTACTCCATCTTCACATTGATATGAATAATGATATATAGCGGAAGTATTTAAAGTTCCATTGTGATTGTTTATAACCTGAAAATGCAAAAATGATTGTAGTAAATTAGAACAAACAATTGTGGAAAATCTATGAATATATACAACTCGAATTTGTATGAACCCTTTCTATACGGTTTCTAGCCGGAGTTCTCCGTCTGAAATCGTGGAATTATTTGTAGTAATATACTTATATATGTTTTTTTATAGATAGATTAAGGATTTGTTATATATAGTTGTGTGCATAAATCTCATGAAAACTTGTGTAACGCATATCAATCCTCAACTTTTAAATCTATTAGATCGAAAGACAAAAAAGATGTAATTTCATGTATACATGCATTTATTATATGTAGGAGAGGCAATAGATGCTTCTCTAGATTCATGTTGACTACTTTAACAATGCATTTTCATCAATTATTTATAATCCATTGATTATAAATTTGTTTTCATTTAATAATTTTCCTGCGAAATTCTGTTATTTGTTATTTTGAAATATTAATTTGAGACTCAAAAATTAATTTTATTTAAATAAATAATAACTTTGAAATTATATTTTTAGAAGATTGTTTACTTTTTCCCAAAACGACGTTTATTTGGCGCGAAATTTTTTTTGTTAACAAACATTTGTATAGATTTTCTAGATATTTTTCCAATGGATAATTCGCAAATTAATACACATACATGTCTATGATTTGACATTTATATGTTTAAATTTTCTCCATATCTATATAGATCTATTGTTTTTCCAAAACTACCGTTATTTTGGCGCGAAATTTTTTTTTGTTAATATTCATTTGTATAGGTTATGTAGATTCTTTCTTCGAAATATATAGATCTATTTGGTTCTCATATTTTAGTCTCAAAAACTTTTAGAAATTTTTTAATATATAGTGTTGAGAGAGAGAGACTAAACGAACCTTAGTTATCAATTCAACACCACGATCTAACAACTTTGGCAGAACAACTCCGTTAATTGTGATGATTTTGCGCATGTCGAAAAACAAATGTGACATTTGTTTCCATGCATTCTCCCATCGTTTGGACAAAACACTTGTCCTAATGGCTTCGTCCATGGTCAATTGTGAAATGATCTTTAGCATTATGTCGTCCGGAAGTTCACATATTTGATTATCATTATTGATCATTGCATTAGTGATGATTTCTGTCGTTGATGATGAGGAGTTTTGTGAGAGAGACATGGTGAAGGAAAATATAGTTTTTGACCATGGATTTAAAGTTTATATGTTGATATTTTTACAAAGATGAAGGGCCTAAACATATATATATATATATATATATAGCAATTTGATATATACTTGTAAAATGGGAAAGAAAATGAATGTTCAATTGCGTTCCTCATTTACTTATTACTAGATTATTATTTTGCCATATGTGGAAATATAAATAATTTATATAAAATATACAATTTTATAAAAATAGAAATTTGATATGAAATATAGTTCATACCCATACCCAGATTGTTAAATCATAATGCAGATTTCTTCCCTCGTAGTATTAGAAGCTTAAGTTGCGATTTCTTTTTTTTATAGACATTAATTGTTCTACTAGGGGTTGTTGTATACAGGGGTATATGAACTCGATGTTTTTGTCTCCGGAGGATTTTGATCATGCCGGTATTGTACTTGTTCATACTTTATATATACAATAAATATTGATGGAAAAAAAAACATTGTTCTACCAGAGAGCTTTTGTTTCACAATTAATGCAATATATAGTTGACAAAAAAATATGAAAGAAATATTAAATATCAAATTTGTATAACATGTAAATTTGTGTAGTCAAATTATAACTACTGAAACTAAAGACCATAAACTCAAATTCATAGGAAGTTTTCATCCACATGACATAGACACAATAAGATTTTATGCTCAGTTACTACAACCAACGAATTATTTTCCAGATCATGGTTTGATTTTTTTTTATTATGCCTATTTTAATTATAAGTCATAACATTTTTGCTAACAGAAATCATAACTAAGCAATGAACTTTTTTAGGAAAATCAATTTAATATATGCTAAACTTAGCAACAATTAACAAATTCCACGTTTACTTAAACTTAAAGCATATCATAATTGTCTTAACATCTTAATCCAAATAAAAGTCAAACTTGTACTAACTTGAATTTATTATTGATATTGATAGCTAGTCTATTCTTATCATCAATTTCATTGCCTAAAAATAAATCTATAAAACACATCTAACGAAACAAGGAATTCATTTAATAAATCTCTATTCAAATCATGGAAACAAGTTTAAACATCTTGAAGCTGTTATGTGGCCTCAGCTTAGTCGTGGCTGGATCATTTGCTCACGTTCCCGCACCATGGGCTCCAACTATGGGAATGCGTCCGGGTACATGTGACCACTACGAATGCCCCACTGATAAACTGGTAGGGAACGGCTACGTCTATGAGATCCGCGCTTATCACTCTGCGGTCTGGATTACCACTGGTCCTATCTCCGCTCCATCCATGACTCAAGCTACCAAAACTGGTTTCCAGCGGTAACTTACATTTCTTAATTTTTTTATTGTCTAACAATTAGATTGATAAGATCCGATTTATAGTCAAATCTTAAACTCAAATCTTAAATCATACCGTGTTGGAATCACGAATAATTGGAATTGAACTCTTATGAAATTTTTTGGAGAAGTGTGTGCATTTAACCACTTAAAGTCACTACACTAATATCCTAATCATTCTTTATAGGTCTGAGTGGTTTAGGTTGTAATTTTGAATTTTTTAATGTAGTATTTAAATTGTAAGTATTTTGGTTGTAAATTTTTTTTCGGGTGTAGGTATTTTACAGTATTTTACCTGTAGATTTTTTTGCTATGAAATTTTAATTTTGTAAAGTTCACAAATTTGGATCTGAAGGTCTTTTGGATCTCAACAAAAGAACTTTCCACAAATAAAATTTGTTTTACAACAATAAGAGTCAAAAATAATCTAGGCATGAGTGGATGAGTTTTAGTGTTTTACAACATTAAGTCAAAAATAATCTAGTCCAACTAAACCGAATGTCATGAGTAAGTTTATTGAACTAGTAAACCGGAATTGATATAGATTTTTGGATTTCAGATTATTTAGTTACATACAAGGAGATAACAAGAGCAAAGTGAAGATGAATATGACAGCTCCGGTGATCACACAAGCAATGCCGGGAAAATCAATCTACACCGTCTCTTTTTACCTTCCTAAGAAACACCAACAGAACCCACCTCAGGCCGATGGGCTCCACGTCCTGCCATGGAAACCAACATACTTTGCCGTTAGGCAGATCGGTGGTTACGTGACGGATGATGTAGCTAAGAAAGAAGCTGCGGCTTTGATGGATAACCTTAAGGGTTCTGACTGGATTGTTCCCATTGAGAAGAGCAAAGGGAAGTCTCCGGCTTATTTGGTCGCTGATTATAACCCGCCGTTCCAGAAAACTGCTAGGGTTAGTGAGATCATGGTTCCGTTTCACATGTAACGACCATGTTGTTATGTCATCACAATTTGATTGTAACATAGCAATTGGATTAGAAGGGTGTGCTATAGAACCGAGATTGTAACACTTTGTATCTAAACCGGTTTGTTACGTCATGTTTATCATTTGGTGGCTAACAAGAGCTGTATTAGACCACCTCCATGGGTGGAGAAACTCAAAAGTCAAAAGTGTTTCTAAATAATAACATGATAATTTTTTGTTAGAATTTAATGTTTATTTAAATTTAAATTTTTAAAAATTTAATGTCTAATTAGAAATCGACAAGTGGCAAGAAAATTTTAGAAACCTTTCTAAAATTTCTTAAATAAGAACCGTTATTATCTTGTTCTCTCTCCAAATTTTTATTATTATTTTTTATTTTAATAATGCTAAGAGTCTCCACCTCCACCCTTGGAGGTGCTCTTAGTAACCAAAAGATTGGAACAAGAAACTTAATATTTTTTTTATAAAACTATATATCTAAAATCCAAACCGAACCAGATGGAAAATGAACACAAATAGTCTATGCCAACGTGGACCAGGGATAGTACTAGAATTTGGGAAGGTATTTATGTGATATTCCAGGTTTGAGTGTATCAATAAAAAAAATCACATTAGCATTAAGAATACTCACGTAGTTTCACTGAAATTAATTAGTTTTCACGGTTGTCCTGTTGAACTAGCTCGGAAAAAAACTTATGGTGTTTATATAAGGGTTGCGGGTTTATTCCTCTCTGTACTTATTAATTTCTCGGCTTTTTAACACAAATTTTTTGACTCTTAATTTTGTGCTAAGTACTTTATTTTTTTTTCTAGATCTATACACACAGACTTCATATATTTACATATATTACTAAGCACACAATTAAATTGAAAATAACGATTACTGTTATTAAATCCGCGATTTAGCTTCTGATTAGCACCTAAACGACGTTGTTTTGGTTAATTTTTTTGGCTTATACAAATTGCAAAAATAATGTCGTTTAGGTTATGAGAAAAAAACTGCAAATATTCGATTTGGGGATTTCGTAAATCATGAGCGTATGTTCGAGTGTATTTTCATTCAATGGCTGCTATATCATCTTCTTTTGTTTTTTAGCCGTTCTAGCAACTCTACATTCGATCTCTCAACTTCTCTGATTTACGAAATCCCCAAATAGAGTTTTTGGTAGGGTTTTTCTCGATTTCTCCTTCGATAGAGAATAAGTCTCCAATTTTCTTTTTCTTTTTTTCATAATTTAAAACAATGTTGTTTTGGCAATTTTTACAAGCCAGAAAATCAACCAAAACAACATAGTTTAGGTGCTAAACGCAGAAACCAAACCGTATATTTAATAACAATAATCATTATTTTCAATTTAATTGTGTGCTTAGTAATATATGTAAATATATGAATTTTGTGTATGGATCTAGAGAAAAAATAAAGTATTTGACACAAGATAAAAAGATAAAAAGTTTGTGTTAAACATGATGAAAAAATCCGGCAATCCATTATATAGTGTTTTCGTTAAACCTAATTACCGAGTTATAAAAATTAATAGATGAAGAGATTAATATTAAAATCATATTATGTAGATTAAATATTAATTTAAAATATTGAAAAACATCATTAAATGAAATGAAATTGAATCTAAACTGTAAATGGTTTTATATGGTTTATGAAATAAATGAAAGGGGTAAATTCGTAAATAATGTAAATTTCGGTGTTTTCGAAGCAATCTAAGCTTATCCGAAGATGAACCACACACATTAACCGTAGTTCTGTTCTGTTCTAACTAACGGATTCTGAACAAAAATCCGCCATGGAAGCAGCTCTGAGCATCTTCAAGTTATCGTTCCTTCTAAGTCTTCTCTCAAGCGGTTCAGACCTTATCGACTCACATGATCTTGCTCCCGGCCGAGTTGGGAAGTTTCCACCGTCTTGTAACCGAATCGAGTGTCCAAGCTACAAAGTGGTTCACACCAGAAAAGGCTACGAGATTCGCCGGTACGAAACCGCCGTGTGGATATCTACCGAACCAATTAAAGATATTTCTCTCGTTGAAGCTACACGAAACGGTTTTCGCCAGTAAGTTCAAAGAATTAGGGTTTAATAACAAAAACGAGTTCTGCATATACGTTGCTTTTGATTCTAATTTGTTTGTAGATTGTTTGATTATATTCAAGGAAAGAACAATTATCATCAGAAAATAGAAATGACAGCTCCAGTAATAACTCAAGTCTCTCCTAGTGATGGTCCCTTGTGTGAATCTTCCTTCACAGTATCTTTCTTCGTTCCCAAGCAAAACCAACCTGATCCAGCTCCAGCTAAGAGCCTTAACGTACAAAGATGGGACTCAAGGTATGTGGCAGTGAAGCAATTTGGTGGATTTGTATCAGATTACAGCGTTGGAGAAGAAGCGGCCCAGCTGGAGGCAAGCCTACAAGGTACCGTATGGGCCAAGGCAATTGAGAAAAGCAAAGAAACTGGTGGTGTTGGATCTGTTTCGGCTTACATAGTGGCACAGTATAACTCACCGTTCGAGTTCTCGGGTCGGGTCAATGAGATTTGGTTACCATTCGAAATGGATGATGAAGAAGCTGTTAGTATCGTTACTCAGTGAACAAAAATGCAACAGTCTTTGAAAACTGTTAAACAATAAAACATCAGTTGTTACTTCTTTGTTTTTATGAATTCTCGAAAGATAACAAAAATTTGCAGAGGAAATAAACAATGGATCCTGACCAAACATCGATCACTAGACTCATTTAAGAAAAAAACCTCAAGGGCTCTCGAGTTATGTTTTCTCCAGGGCCGTGCCATAATGTAAGATTTTTAAACTTTGGCTTAGGGCATTTAATTTTCAAATAAATTTTAGGGGCATCTATTTTATGAACTATATATATTTTATCACAAATAATAATGAAATAATAGACACATATACATATAAACTTTAAAAATATGAACAAATATTTAAATTTTTGTTTAATTTTAAAATATTACAAACTACAAACTGTGATATTTTAATAAATTGATGTGTATTTTATAATTTGTGAGCGCCACACAAAAGATTTGACTATTTTATTTATTTTATTTATTGAAACAAAACTGATGTGAAAACTGATTTAAAGATTTGGTTAACTATTTTGTAAAATTGTGACATGGTATCCGTTAATATTGGCACGGCTCTGGTTTTCTCTACTTACAAGCTTTAGTGACCTAGTAAAGCCATTATGTTGGTAAATAACCCACACATATAATAATTTTACCATAGACTTTTAGATTGAGCTTTCTATCTTTCGATCTATTGTATTCACAAATTTGATATCATTAAAATCTACCTCTTTCACCGTAATAGATTAGCTCGATCTAAGAATATTTCAGTAAAATATACAGATTAATATAGTTGAGCTTCTGCATGAACACATTACAATGAAAGAGTCTTTTTAGTTCCCAAATAACGCAAGAAAATCGACAATAAGTACGTAAAAATGTAATAATGTAAAACCAAAAAGAAAATCTAATAATCAATTCTAAAAGATCTGATGTTAACATGAGAATGAGAGTAAGATTTACTGTTTTCTAAAGAGACAAAAATCTCATCTGACGAGGATAGAAATAAAAAATCATGTTTTTTCATTTATGTTTCATTTTCATTCTAAATACCATGCATGTGTTTTCCAGCATTTCGACGAACTAGTCATGACATAAACTTGATAAATTAATATCTTTGTTTTTTCGTAACTATTAATAGGGACGCCTATAATCATTCTCCATGTGAACCACTTGATACGATATATGTCAAAAAAATTGGGGTCTACTACTTTTTGAACCAATTTGCTTGAAGATTGTGAACATCTCTATTCATTTACTCTTTAAATAGATATTTTAATTGAAGTTAGGATGGTAAATTATGATTTCCAACTTAACTAAACTAATTAGCAAATGATTAAACTGGCTCCTTGATTATATATTAAATTACAATTATTCGAATTTTTCATATGAGATATCAATCATATTGTAATATACACTTAAGATTTAGGTGATATATGTAACAAAACATCTCGAATACCACAATAAACATCATATGTGTCTTGGGCCACAATAGACAACATGCATCCTGAAATGTAGTTATTTTTTTAATAATAATTATTTATATATAAATTTTATTATCTAAATACTCAAAATTATAATTATAAATATAAAATCAAAACAACAAATAAACTAAAATATTCACAATTTTAATTATATATATATATATAAAGCCCAAAATAAACCCCATCGTCGTTCTTGATGTGCTAAAGTTGAGGGCTTGAGGGTTCGTTATTCTTACCAAATTTTTCGAGGTTCGTTGTAGCATCTTAACTACAGAAAGTGAAAACTGCAGAGACATAAAAGATATCAACATAACTTTAAAAATAGTGCATGTCTAATGTATTTTTGGCCCGACAACACTCACATAATTGCAGCAACTAGCCATCTAAAAAAGTCGAAATAACTTGAAACCACTCTTAGATATTATCCATACAGTCTTTTCACTAATTATATTTTGTGAGATATTTTATGAACCCTATGATATATCTTCTTACCAATATTCGACGACATTCATTTTCTCACGATGCTTGGAGAATTATAAATCGATACCATCTCGATAAAGTGTAAATTAGTAATATAAACATATAGTTTCATAGACAAGAAATATAATAAACTTTGGTTCGGTCTTAATCGTAAAGTCTTAAAAATGTTTATTTCTCAAAACGAACAGACATTATAGTATTTGTATCTATTTTTGCTATAGATTGAAAATAATACATAATATCATCAATGTGAATTAGACCACACAAAAAATCATCTATGTCGGGTCTTGCTTCGCAGGCTGTCTTTCCAATCACTTACGTCTGTCCAAAGATGATATCATTTAGATAAAATATTCAAAAAATCTACAAAAGAATATAAATTAAGAATACATATAACAATAATACTAGGCGTTGTATAAATAGTAAAAATCTAACATTATTAATTTTGGTAAAGAATCTAACATTTATAAGTTCACATCAAACTTTAAAAGGGTGTGGGCATGCGAGGAACCTACCAAAGTAGACGACCAATACGAAGCTTAGTGTTTTTAATTTATCGAATATTTTCTATAAAAATACGAGTATAGGCCCCTACGTACGTGGCATCTTATGTACCACCCTTCGAGATTTCCTTTTTGTTTACGTTACAAATTTTTTTTTCTTTGTTAAAAGATTGTGCAACGTTACAATTTTTCAGCAAGTACGTTGATAAAATCTAATAAATTAATAAGATTTGATTTATATTCAAACTTCCGAATGTTATAGTGTACGCAAAATCACATAATTTTATGAAATCAAATTCTAATAAAAGAAGTTGTAGAATAAACATTTAACCACTTAATCGATTACATTTCTTTGATATATATATATATATATGTATTGTATAAGAAATTTTATTACATAATGTAAAAGAAAGTTTTAATTTCAAAATGATCTTTAATCTAAAAGAGAGTGAATATGCCAGTTTATGTTACTATAAAAAATTACATTTTTGTAAAAAACATGCAATTTAATTCATCAAATTACTAGGAGTCATCCTCTATGCTAATTTAAATGTTTAATTTGTTACTCACGTTGATTTTAATATGTTTTAATGGTCGTTTTGGTTATAATAGTATATAAACAATCACTATCAAATACTTGTAATATATATACTATGTTGACTATAAAATAATTAGGAACAATTATATGAACAGGAAGAAAACGAAAAAAGAGTCGACGTGGAACAATAAGGAACTCTTGAACGCACTAGACAATCGTAATTCATTGACAATGACAAACTTTCCACCTGCATTTTTGCATTTTAATATAAAAATCTATATTTTAAGCTTTTATGTTATAACTACTATTCCCTCTATTCTTTAAAATTAATTTTCAACGCATATTGTTTTTTAAAGATTGATTTTTTAAGTTTTCTATAAAAATTCAAACAATTAATAACTAAAAATTACGAATATCAAAAATATTTATTGAATTTATTGAATTACTTGTGGTGTAGAGTTGTGAAAAATTATGTAGTACGAAATATTATGCACCTATATTTGACTATGAAATTTTTTTTTAATATGAATAAAAATTTTTTAAAAATCAATTAAAAACAAATAGAGGGGATATATTTAACGAAAATTATGTGCACTATCCACTTTTGAGACTTATTTGTGGGAATTACCCATTCTATATTTTTCTCATTTGAAATACCCATTTTCTAGTGTTTCTCTCAGTCCAATTTAAGTTATTAACCCCGACAGAAATTTAACCTACATTTCAACACTTTTCTTCATTTATTTCAACGCTTGAGCTCATCTCTTTTTGTCTTCATTTGTTTGACATCAAGAATTGTAAATGCCATTTCTCAATTGTTGTTAATATATAAATATATATATATATGCAAGTATAATAATATAGGGTAAATTATAAATATAGTCTAAAAAGAAGGGGAAATGGCAAAAAGATTGGAAATTGCAAATCTAATCTTTCAAGGTGAAATAAGGCAATTCTACCATTGATTTCGTGAGAAACCGAAAAAGATATTACAAAACTGCCATTAATGAATAATTCCACGTCAGCGCGCATGTGTTTTTGTAGGTTATGTTGACAAACTGGCAACGTTTTGTAGGTTTCAATAGCAGTTATGTAGGCTTAAAATATCCTTTGTAGGTTGACAGTTTCCGCATGACATGTAAGTTTTCGGTTGATGTTATGTAGGTTTGAAGGTCAAGCTTTGTACGTTTCGATTGCTGTTATGTAGGTTTGAAAATCAAGATTTGTAGGTTTTCAATTGCTGTAATGTAGGTTTGAAGGCAAGTGATGTAGGTTTTCCAAGAGACCAAGCTTTGTAGGTTTCCGGTTGTTGTTATGTAGGTTTGAAGGTCAAGCTTTGTAGGTTTTCGATAGCGGTTATGTAGGTTTGAAGGTCAAGCTTTGTAGGTTTTTGATTGCTATAATGCAGGTTTGAAGGCAAGTGATGTAGGTTTTCCGAGAGACCAAGCTTTGTAGGTTTCCGTTGTTGTTATGTAGGTTTGAAGGTCAAGCTTTGTAGGTTTTCGATAACGGTTATGTAGGTTTGATGGTCAAGCTTTGTAGGTTTTTGATTGCTGTAATGTAGGTTTGAAGGCAAGTGATGTAGGTTTTTCGAGAGACCAAGTTTTGTAGGTTTCCGGTTGTTGTTATGTAGGTCTGAAGGTCAAGTTTTATAGGTTTTCGATAGCAGTTATGTAGGTTTGAAGGTCAAATTTTGTAGGTTTTCGATTGCTGTTATGTAGGTTTGAAGATCAAGATTTGTAGGTTTCAATTACTATTATGTAGGTTTGAAGGTCAAGCTTTGTAGGTTTCAATTACTATTATGTAGGTTTGAAGGGCAACCTTTGTAGGTTGTCAATTACGGTTATGTAGGTTTGAAGGTCAAGCTTTGTAGTTTTTCGATTGCTGTTATGTAGGTTTTAAGGGAAGTGATGTAGGTTTTCAGAGATACCCTAGGTGTCATGTGACGAAATAACAATATTACCCCTGTCATTAAATACCTGTATTTAACGCCATCATCGCCGTCAACTACCTTCAGCTCATATGTTTCATCATCTTCTTCCATTTCTAACGACCAAAAACTGTAAAATCTTCTATTTTTGAGATGACTGAAGTGGAATTCTATTTTTGAGATGATCCGGAGTTTGGGAGCAAATTCGTTAGAGTTCGTGAGGACCACAACTTATGGGTGTTATGTTCGGAGGTGTGAATGAAATTTGAGGTGAGTCAACGGTTATATGATGTCAGTCTTAGTTATAGGAGGTCGAGTGAAGAAATGAGGCTACTTCCTCTAGATACTCCACCGGTTTACTTATTTGATAGAGATCAAATAATAAGAGTCTTCGTGGAGAAGTGTAGGAGGTTTAGATTGCTTCTATGTGCTGAGTTTGTTGAGAAATATGATCCAGAATCAGAAAAAGAGGATGAAACAGTTGTTGGTGAGGACCATGGTCATGAGTCTGCAGGTGAAAATGTTCATGAAAATGGTCATGCGTGTAGTAGGTTTTCAGAACAGTCATGTAGGTTTTCAGAACAGTCGTGTAGGTCTTCAGAAAATGAAGAAGTGGATGGAGAATATCAAGAAGCGGATGGAGACAACGGAGAGGTTGAAGACGGAGTAAGCAGGTTTGACTACTGCGACGATCTTGATGGTGCAAGTTCTGGTGATGAAGAGTACACTCGTATTCGGGAGAGCCAAAACAATTCCTCTAAGCAAAAGAAGGTGTTATCTCGTGATGAGTTTGTAGGCTTATAATTGAGTGCTATAGACTTGGTGATTAGGCAATGTTATCCAACTAAGGAGGAGTTGGAGACAAGGCTGAAGATTCTTGCTGTAACCTGTCATTTTGATTTTGATATTATAGCATCAACGCGATACTTGTTGCGGGTGAGGTGTTGGGTGCCTGGATGGAAAGTTCGTGGAGCAGTAATTGATCGTAGGAGCCATTGCTTCTACATTAAAGATTATGTGGAACGACACACTTGCTCCGTGACAGAGCGGTTATGTCGTGGGAGACAAGCTTGTCCATATATTCTTTCTCGCCTTTATGTTGATTTCGTCGGTGGTGTTGGTCCGTCTGTTCTGCCTAGTCATGTCACTGAGTGTCTAAATAAACGCTACGGAGTTAAGGCAACTGTTGTTTCCTTTGTAGGTTTATGAAGTAGTGATGTAGGTTTAATAGTACCATCGATGTAGGTTTGTTGGTATGTGATGTAGGTTTTCTTTGTTTTGTGTAGGTTTAATACGGGAATCGTTGATGTAGGTTTACTGGTATCATTGATGTAGGTTTACTGGTATGTGATGTAGGTTTGTTTTCACCTCTGTAGGTTTTTGTTTATTATGTAGGTTTAATAGTACCATCGATGTAGGTTTACTGGTATGTGATGTAGGTTTACTGATGATGTAGGTTATCTGGTATCGTTGATGTAGGTTTACTGGTATTTGATGTAGGTTAACTGGTTGTTGATGTAGGTTTGTTTTCACATCTGTAGGTTTTGTGTTTATTATGTAGGTTTTATTCTGTATTACGTAACTGTGATATTTGGTTGTTGTAGTTGAAATATTGGAAGGCTCACCGCGTGTTAAAGGAAACACGCCTGCTGATTAGAGGGTCCTTGGAGAGCAGTTTTGAACTTCTTTCGTCCTACTTATTCTCTATAAGAAGAGCAAATCCCGGCACACTTAAAAAGCTCGAGGTTGATCAAAACAACACATTCAAGTTTCTCTTCATTGCGTTTGATGCGAGCATCCAAGGATTTCCTTTTATGCGGAAGGTGGTGGTTGTAGACGGTATGTTCCTGCAAGGAAAGTATAAAGGTACATCTACTCACTGCCACAATGCAAGGCAGAAATTTCAACATATTTCTAATAACGTTTGGTGTTGTTGACACCGAGAATGATCAATCTTGGGAATGGTTTTTCCGGCAACTAAATCGTGTTATCCCTGACGATGATGAGCTGGCAATCATTTTAGATAGGCATAGGTTAATAGGNGCAATCATTTCAGATAGGCATAGGTTAATAGGCAATGCGATAAAGAAAGTATACCCACTAGCTCGTAGGGGTATATGCACCTACCATTTGAGGAAAAATATCCTCATGAAGTTCAGGTGGGGTGAGTCTTTCAAGCTGTTTAAAAGAGCTACTACGGCGTATAGGTTGCAAGATTTCAATGACATAATGGCACAGATCCAAGACATCAATCCTCCTCTTCATGCTTACTTACTCAGAGCTGATGTACGTTTGTGGAGTCGTGTACATTTCCCTGGTAATAGGTACAACATCACCACAACAAACATAGCTGAATCAATAAATCATGCCTTGAGTGAAGCTAGGACCTTTCCAATTGTGAAATTAATTGATGCAATAAGGTACATATTAACACGGTGGTTCATTGATAGGAGGAAAAAGGCAGGTTTGATGATAACTGCTCTCACTACTGGCGTTGAGAAAGTGTTAAAGGTATTTTTTCGTTTGATGTAGGTTTCAG
>OVAX01004379.1:0-10454 GCA_900406405.1 Lepidium africanum | reverse complement strand
GTAAAGTTTTTTTTTTTTTTTTTTTTTTTGAGATAATGAGAGTCAAGAATATTACAAAGCCCAATATATTACAACAATGAACGGTAAACGATCAAGAATTATAGAAGATAGAACTTTTTTAAGGCAAGTCAAGAATTCTAAAAGATATAACGTGACTTTTTTGGATTTATTACAACAATTTTTCTAGTATACTTCACTTTGTATCAAAAGACAATGAATTCTAGGACAACAATTTTTCCAGTATACTCTACTTTGTGAATGAATTTTAGGATGCCAAAGTTTTTTTGAATAATAATTATGTTAGAAGGAGAATAATATTGAAATTTATATTTTTCAAATAATTTTGTTAAAAAGAAACTAATTTTGAAAATTTTATATTTGTTTTATGGAAGATAATAATTTAGCAGGAGAATTAGTTTGAACAACTTGCTTTCAAAAGCGATATGATATTGTAATCCTTTAAACAATAAATACATATATGGTTTGTGATTGGTCTTTAGGTATATATAATAGCTGAAAAGGCAATTATGGAGTGGTATTCAATTAAGTGTTAATGAATTTAAAAATTATGGTTTTTAGTGGATTTTGAGAAATTATATAGGATTTGTCAAGAAGCAGGTGGCCCAGTTGGCTTGCCTCTAATTTAGCTTGGTACCAGATGGGGGGTTCAAATCCCACCAGCTCCAATAAAAGCAATTTGGTTATGGATCAGACATTTGTCGATCTCATTAATAAAAAAAATAAGTAAGGTTGACAAAAAAAAAATTATATCGAATTTTAAAGTCTATTACTAATAGATTTCGTTGTATTTGAAATACATCCGAATATCCAACTGCACTCAATGATCTTTATCAAAAGCTAAATATTTAGACCAATATAACTCCAAAACAAGAAATTCTGCTTGAAAGCCTCTATTATCTTTCATAAGTGGAATTACCCACCTAATCCAAAATTGACAAGTAAACGTACAAGTGATTCATATAAACTTCTTTATCACTTCAGAAGAAGATCATAGAAGATCGACCCATCAAAGAAACTCAAAAAATTTAATTGAGAAATTTTGATGATTAATTATGACGATTTTGCTTCTAAATATTTAATTCAATAAAGTGGGTAGATTAAAATGATGACTGTCTTGCTGCTACGATCACTTAGAAAAGTTTCTCATACTGATAAAAAGCTCATCACCAATCACAAGGAGATCAATGAGACACAAAACTGAAGAGATTTATATGCATTATTCTTTTTCCATAGTCTTTTAGTGATCCGTTTTTTTTTTTTTGGTATTGCTATTATTTAATGGATTTGGTATTTAATTAAAATGGAAATAAGAAGTTTATTTCTAATAAATCTCTACTTTGATGGACGGTTGAGATTGAATGTTGAAGGAAACCCTAATGAGGAAGTAGGTCATCTCTCCTCCTATAAATATATACATTTAGCCCATCATAAATGTATTATGAAATAAACCTAAAACAACACATAACGTCAGACAAAGGGAGAGAAACCTAAAAGTTCTAAACCTAAAAGTTTCTAAAATCCCTTCAGACAATGAGTAAAGCTAACCCTTAATCCCTTCTTATGATTCTATTATGTGATTAATTATGTTGTCTAAAAATCTTAGGGTTCATGTAAATTATGCACTTACATTAGGATCCACTAAAATCTATATGAGAGAAAATCCAACAGATTTTAAATCCTTATCGAATAACAGTTGATTTTATCAGACTTTCTCAAATACACGATCCAATAACAAATGATTTTAATAAATTTTACTAAATACACAATCCAATAAGACGACCAAAAAAAATATATACAATCCAATAACGGTAGATTTCACTAAAGATTTCACTCAGATTTAAAATCCATTAAAGCTCAACATCTAACAACATTATCTTAATGTACTTTATCTTAATGTACTTTATCTGATGGTTTTTCTTATTAAGTTTACCAAAAAAATTTTTTATCGAAATAACATAAAACGATTAAAATATAAAATACAAAAATGATAAAAACATAAGGCAAGAAACAATAATAAAATTTGTGTCCAAGAATATTGTGAAGTTGATGAATGTCAAATACTCATCAATATTTATTGATGAATCACAAAATACAAGTGCCACGATTAGAAATTTGTGTGGAGTCATTCTCAACAACTATATATATATGAATAATATGTAGTAAAATTCATATATATTTTCAAACCTGTATAAAATTTGTTTTGTTTATAGATCTTAATTTCTAACCTTTTCGACCAAGTTTTTATCATTCATAGTTTTTATTATATGTGTTTCATGACACAAACTAATTATTCGAAAACCAATAATAATAAACTTTTAGCAAAAACATTTTTTATAGTTCAGTAGAAAACTTCCATTCTCGTAAATATGGTTGAACTTGGTGCTAAGTTGTATGGGATTGAATCCATTATTTTATCAAGCTTTGTACCAACTTTGATCATTTAGAAGTTTTATTTGTGAAGCAATTATACAATAATAAACTTATATAATTATTTGCTAAATAAAATGTAAGAGAAAATTTTATGCTAGGTTGTTAGTATGATTTTTGTCTTTTTATAATTCTAATATTCTAGTACGGACAAGATATCCCGATATGCATCAATTGTTCTATTAGAACAGTCTGCCAATAAAAAGCCAGCCCATTGGCGTGGATCGGCCCATTAATCAAAGAACTATCTATCTAATGTAATGTAGTCAGTCAATGGTTTTTGGTTTAAACCCTAGTGAATTCTGACCTCACCGAAGAAATTAAACTGAGCTTCAATGGCGAAAACCCTAGCTCGCTCCACCGTTTCACGAGTCACAAAGCGATTCTTCTCCACTTCTGGAGCCACCACTCCTCCTTCCTACCTCATCTCCCGTCGATCTACACCGGCGGTCTCTCATGCTGTCGGATTCGTCTCTTCCTTGAATCGTCTCACAACGGTTCGTACTCGAATGGACAGGTCCGGTGGATCTTACTCGCCGCTCAATTCCGGTTCGAATATTAGTGATCGACCTCCTACTGAGATGGCGCCGTTGTTTCCTGGCTGCGACTATGAGCATTGGCTGATTGTCATGGACAAACCTGGAGGCGAAAACGCGACGAAGCAGCAAATGATCGATTGCTATGTTCAAACTCTAGCCAAAATTCTCGGCAGGTAAGCATTTGAAGGAAACAAGAAACAATCATTTGTTCATTTTCTCACGAGCTAACTTCTCGAATCCTTGAAATCTATGCTTTTTATGTTTACTCTTGATTATACGGTGAAATGGAAGAAGAAGCACTTATTTTTATCTAATTAATCCTTTTTAGTTTAAGTTCTTCATCTCTTATTGTTGTTTCTCAGTGAGGAAGAAGCTAAGAAAAAGATATACAATGTATCGTGCGAAAGATATTTTGGGTTTGGCTGTGAGATCGATGAGGAAACATCAAACAAACTCGAAGGTATGTGAATCTGAAACAAATCTCACCACTGGATCGTGAGCAATGTGTTCTTGACTCCTGTTTGTGTTTTCAGGACTTCCTGGTGTTCTCTTCGTTCTACCAGACTCCTATGTTGATCAAGAATACAAAGATTACGGAGGTGAGTTGGTGCTTCTTGTTAGTATTTGCTTAAACACTAGGATTCAATTTCTGCTCTTAATTAGGCAGTTTTGTTTATGTCAACACTGTTGAAGTGGAATTCAACATCTGGACATAACAATCTGGTTTTGTGCTACCTTTGTGTGTTCCTAGAGTTTTCTCTTATAGAGAAGCCTGAAATTTGATCATCCACAGCTACATTTAGTTTGATAGATGAAGCCTCGAGTGTTTAATGGGATCTCTGTTTGAACTTAGACGTGTAGAAGTTTTAGTTTGTTTAACTTCTTAAGCTCACTTCTTGATTAAACTCTTCCTCTATGTAATGTATTGCAGCTGAGCTATTTGTCAATGGAGAAGTAGTCCAACGACCACCAGAGAGACAGAGAAGGATCACGGACTTAACGACCCAGAGAAGCTCTGATAAACCTAAGTATCACGACAGGACCAGATATGCTCGAAGGAGAGAGAACATGCGTTAAATCATTTAGTGATATCATACCAATAAGTTGTTGTCCAGTGTTAGTGTTTGCAAGTTGCAACTTTGTTTGTTTCTACTTTGAGCTCTCCTCACCCCTCTTCTAATGGCTTTGTAACTTTGTTCTATTAGAACCTTTGAACTAATATTGCATATACATATCTTGGCCTTTGAAGTTTGAAGAATGTCGTTTAAATAATGAAAATAAAACTTTATATAATAATTTGTCACTAATATCAGATTAAATAAGTTGGTGCTTCTACTTTCTAGTTCCGTTTTGTTTAATTGAAATCGTCCATTGTGAAAACCTCAGGTTGTTCAAGATTACTTGATGATAGTGTTGACTTTCACCCAGCATTAGGGCGCACCGGTTCTTTCTGATTATTTTAGTAAACCGGTTTGACAAAGTTTAAACCGTCTCTAAACCGGTTTAGGTGAGATATAGTCCTTATCCTCTTATAAATAACGAACAATTTTCCATCACTCAACGAACTCTTTTTTAGGGTAAAGCCGTACGCCGTTAACAGAGTTATACACAAAACAGAGATATGGATCCAGATACCTATCAGGTAATATTTGGATTGCGATTAAAGAATCTGCAAAGGTCAATCCTTTAACTCTTCTCTCACTTTAGCTTTGCTTTTCATTCGATTAACAAATCCAATGATCTTTAATCGTCATTGAAAAGTATGAAGTTCTTATCTATATGACTATATACGGATCCATGAGCCTAGAAGCTCTATATACCTATTCAGATCTGTAAAGACGTGAATACAAACTAAAAGATTATAAAACTAATGTATTTGGATTGATTTGATACCGAACTTCACCTATCTTTTGTTGTGATTCTCAACACTCTCTTGCTTTAATCCTTAAACGAAGTGACTTTTGAATAATCTCATTAATGGGTTTTTTGCAAGTCTCAAAAGAGAATAGAAAATGAGATGATGAAAGCATTCCTACTGCGCAATCTATGGTATTGATCTTGACTTTAAGTACATATTATAAGCTTTTGTCGACTGTGAAATGCTTTATATGTGTATTTGCGACACAGAAATTCTCAGGCTTAACGTACACATTCTTCTTGAGTCAGGGATTAAAGAAAGTGAGCTCCTTCCTGATGTGAAGGGAATCGACAAAATAAATCCCACCCATCTTTCCACCTTACCTCACTTGAGCATTCAAGTCTGCTAAAATGGAAGATGTGTGGGATTTATTTTGTAGTCTCTTCTTTCTTATAGTGTTGCCTAATGTTTCAACACACACGATGTGTAGTACCAGATGCTTTAAAAGTATAAAAGTATGATTCACTAACCATTTGTATCTCGAAAAACTTTATATTGTTTCTCAAGAAGTTGTAACTATTTTTATACATGTTCCACTTGAATGTATCAATTGAACAAGGTTGCTTTTAATAATACACTGATCTTGTTAAACACCAAGTGATCAACCAAAGTCTATAGCGACTCTGATTATCATGAAACTAATAGAGCCTCAGTACTTTATACTGATCTCGAGCTCTCAAGCTCTTGATCCCCACTCCTTGATCTCGAGCTCTTGATCCGCACTCCTTGATTGGTAAGACATTTTGTTGAGCATAATGCTCAACAAAAACAATGGCTCATCTAGCCAATTGTTCCTTTCAGTCACTGACTAACAACAGTAAAAATCTTTAGCTCTTTACTTCTTCAATCCCTCGCTTCTGCTTCCTTACAAAAGCCCCCAGTGGCCTATCAGATAATTCTCCAAACATCTATAGGTGGGTGTAGAAAAACATGTATGAGCATTGAGCCTTATCTATCTTGTTGTTGCCGAGTCTGAATTTTGCTATATATATATATATATATATATATATATTCTCTAATGTAATGATAAGTGTAGAAAACACAATTTCATGTTTAATTAACCAAACAAACTACTATAGAACCATAATCATCCAAACGATAACAAGAAACTTTATAAAGACTTTTAGAACATGTTGAAACTTGCTTAACTTAATACTTACTGTCACAAGCAAGGTTCCTTTACCTTTCCAAATGAAGTGACACTCTCATTCGTTGATAGATAGTTCATAATGGTTCTGTTTATTTAATGACTCAACTACTTTTTGTCAGCCCTTTTCCAAAGAAAAAAGAAGGTAATAATACTAATGTTTGTCTTAGTCTCGAGGTAAGTAAAATTTTGAGATGATACAGGGGATTGGTCCATGCCTCCATTATAGAACCAGCAGACATGCATGCAATCACAAACTTCCATTTTTTCAGTTTCTTCTCATCTCTTATCATGCATGTGTACCATTATACCTCTATAAAAAAAACATCTACATCTACTAAAACAGATAAGAAGCCTCCACATCTTTTGGCCAGTGCAAGAGAATGGAACAAATCTACCATTTCCAACATTGGCTCTTCTTCATAGGTTTTGGAATGTTGCTGTCTCTTGCTCTGTGTAAGTTATCCATAAGAACCCTTTCTCTCCCTGTTCTTCTTCTTTTTACTAAACAACAATTCCATGTTTGAATTTGTTCAATGTTACAGCTGTGAAGGCCAATGAATTGGAAGGTTCCAATGATAGAAAAGACATTACCCTCAATGAAAGAAGCTTCATTCCCATTTACGAAAACCGCACCGCCTTTTCCTCCAGAAAGCTTCTGATTTCTTCAGGTAATGTTCATAGATACAGTTTAGGTATATACATTTCCCTTCACATCCATATATTCGTTATAGTTTTTGTTTGCTTTACATATTAACTACAAGATCAATCTTTCTTCAGAGACATATTCAGATATTGGCGATAGAACCAACAGAATCGGACAAGATTGCTCAAAAGAAGATATAGTTGTCTATCAAGGCTCAACAAATCCACTTCCAAATGGAGTTCCTGCATACACAGTCGAAATCTTCAACGCCTGTGTTTCTGGTTGCAGAATTGCAGAGATCCACGTTAGTTGTGGCTGGTTTAGCTCGGTCAGACTAGTTAACCCTAGAGTTTTCAGGCGACTATACTACGACGATTGTCTAGTCAACGATGGTCAACCTCTTGCTCCTGGACAGACACTCTCTTTTCAATATGCTAATAGTTTCTCTTACCCTCTCTCTGTTTCTTCAGTCTCTTGTTTCTGATTTTAGATTAATTATAAATTCACTATTTTCCACTAGTTTGTATGCAAAACTCAGCAAGTGAGAACATGGTTTTGTGCTTTATTTCATCAAACCAAGATCTTGGATTGGATTTGTGTGTTTAACCTCTTTATAAAGAGAGGTTCTCACTTCATGTGTATCTGTTGACCAATCTTCCTAGTGTGATTGATGATTATGTACAAAATTATTCAGGAGACAAAAAAAAGAGTTAGTAAATTTAGTGACAAGCCAAACAAACGTTCGTAATAGAGAGTACTGAACTTCTTTTTTTTTAACTCAAATTTTGAAAACTTCATTAAACTCAAACTCAAACAACAATGTCTCTTGAATCACCTTCTACAGACTCCCATTTAAACTAAAGCTCTCTAAATCTCTCTGATTCTAATTTTCTTACTAGCTTATTTCTGGTTTTAAAACTAACGAATTTCCTATCCAAAATAAATCTGAAGTGAATTAATCATTCTAATAAGAAAAAAACAAGGTTACTGTTTACTGACAATTGCCGTTTTACCTCATATCACATTGCTAACAATATTATTATCATGTTATTATTTTGGTTATACGTTCATCTTAATAGTTATCGTTGGAAATAATAAGAACATACTCTTATTCATTCTCATTCTCCCCGTTATTTATACATATCGAACTTGTTATACGTACAAACAAAACATTATATTGTTAATTTAAAAAGGTAAAATAGAAAATGGAAGTCATAACGCTAATTATCCGTTTCTTATAGTTATTTTCTTAATTTTTGTATGTCAACTAGCCTATTGGCTTTTTAAATTCCGCTCCTAGTACTGCAGGTAGAGAGTTCGATCCCTAATGCCTTGAGGATTTGTAAAGTGACTAAACTACTGGGCCACATGTCCTCACCTATTTTCTTAATTAACTATCTATTTGTGGTTATTCCACAAATTCACCCTCTATTACAAGTGTCATTTAACAGTTTTACATAAGGAAACAGTTAAATATTCACTTTTATCTCTGATTAATACATTATATAATTTATTATTGGTTAATTATTCAAAAGAGCAGGAAGGATAAATTGAAACAATGAATTATAAAATTTGCACTGTAAATATAAAATGACAATCAATATGAAACTAAAAAAGTATCTATTATTCCCATTTGTATTCTGCGAAATGGTTCATTATTGGTATAATCATTTTTAGATAAGAAATAATGTTTTAGTAAAGGCAAAACAATAAAATTTATAAAATCTGTATAGTTTATTAATCTAGGTGCAAAAATCTTAAATATCACTTAAAATGAAGCAAATAGGATGTAATTTTGAAGAGGGACTAAAACTTATTAGAACAAGGAGAAAATACATAAATTCATTTTCTTATACAGTAATGCTAGAAAATTTGTTTTTTACAATTATTTTTATGAAATTCGAAATTATGAATGAATACATAATATTTTTGAAATTTAAATTTCATGTTGTAAATTTAAATTATCAATGTATTCCATACGATCTACTTCAAAAATATCAGGACCAACATTGTCTAGATCAGGACCAAAACCTCTAGGTTGAGTCATAGACGAAAATGTGAGGTTTGGCGTAAGTGGTTGAGGAAATGCAACTCCTGTTGATTGCAATGAAGAAGCACCATACATTTGTTGAGACGAGCCATTAAACCAGGAAGAAGGATATGTAGTTGGCATGTTGACTGGTTCAAAATCATTGAACTGTGACATTGATTGTGGAAGAGCTTGAGGTTGCAAATAGTCATCAAATGGTTGTTGATATTGGTTTCCATTAGATCCTGATGACTCTTCAAGTAAGCTTTGAAGATAACGCATATATAATGAGATATCAGGATCGTCTTGAACCACAGATATCCGGTGTATTGGTTCTGGTATAATTTTCTGACGTTTTGGAGGGTTTTGAAGTAAACTCTCACATGGTTCAGAACTTGCTAGTTGTTGAACAACGCTTTTGAAGTCACTTTTCTCTACGATGTACACTTGCGGTTGCAGCGGCTGCGTTACGGCGTTGGCGTTTAGTTGGTAGAAGTTACTCTTTGGCATGTTTTTGCTAGTTTTATTCACTCTTAAGTGATCATTTTTTGGTCGCTGATACATCCTTATACAAGAGAGATTGTCACTAAGCAAAGCTATCACTAGATAAATAAGAATTTTACCAATACACATATAAATACAATATTTCTTTATCATTATTCATGATAAATTCCTGATTTATACCATTTTTGTTCTTGATTTATTTCAATAATAAGATGCATCCAACTTTAATAAGATGCATCCAACTTTAATACAAGGATGTTTTCCTTTTAAACTTGTGTTTCTTTTTTTTTTTTGCCATAAAAAGTCGAAAATATGTATTCATATTAATTGTCAGAACTATACATGTGTACCTTCCTGATTGTTTATTTATTTATTTCTAAACAGAATATATGGAAATAGAAATATGTAATAGTGATATTTATGGAATAAAAGTATTTACTTTTATGAAAATTTTATATGTTTATCAGTTTTCGACATTCCTTTTGTTCTATCTTATTTCTTTTTGTATGATATGTTTCTTTTTTTGTTAATGATAGTTGTTTTTTCTGCTTTTCTTATGCCGGATAAGTTTTAGCATTTTTTCATACAAAAAGATATATATAAATAGAAAAGATTTGAACAGAATAAAAACTTAAAAAGATATCATGTAGAATGTAGGTTCACTTAACTCCTTAAACTCTTAACTGTAACTTGTAATTTGCATATCACATCGTTATTAATTCAAAAATCTGTTTCCATCATCACTACAAGAAAGGTGGCGCCATTCCGACGGCCAAAACCGTCGGTTTTGCCGTCGGAAAAGCCTTTACCGACGGCTTAGTCACGGAAAACAAGCCGTCGGTTAGGCGTGGTCGGAAAAACGGAACCCTTCGGATTCCGTCGGAAATATTTAGGCCGTCGGAATCCGTCGGAATCCGTCGGACCTTTCCGACGGAATAACCGTCGGAATCCGGCGAACATTTTCTGACGGATTCCGATACGTCGGAAATCGTCATGATTTACCGACGAATAAACCGACGGACAGTTGTTGTAGGAAATACGCCGTCGGTTTCCGTCGGTAATTAAACCGTCGGAAAACCGTCGGAAACTTATATTTCCGACGGAAACCGACGGTTTAATTACCGACGGATAGGAATTTTAATTTTTTTAAAAAATAAAAAAAATATTTAATTTTGAAAAAAAAATTATAAAATATTAAATTGATTAAAAAAGTAAATTGATAC
>OVAX01004378.1:0-13620 GCA_900406405.1 Lepidium africanum | reverse complement strand
GAGATTTGTTGGATTTTAATTTCTCAAGTTTTTTTGCAGATTACTAGTTCGTAATCTTCACGACGCACTCTATCTCTTTCACTTCCAATCTCAGTTTCGATCTCTCTTTTCTCTGTCTCGATCCAAGNTCAGTTTCGATCTCTCTTTTCTCTGTCTCGATCCAAGGTGATGTTTCTTTTAAAACTGAATCGATTTTGGATTTGATTTTGGTCATTGTACACAATTAGTTTCAATTAACAATTGATTTCTTTAGTTCTTGCTTGTGTTTAATTGTTATGTAACTGAGAAGTTTGATTCAAAACTTTTGTTTTTTTCCCCTCCGATTAGCTGTTATAGTTGTTTGGATGCTGCTAGGTATTGTTTACATGGTAAATTCTTGTGGAATCAAAGCGTTAAATTAGTGGCAATAATCTCAATCTCTCCTGTGCTCTGGTACTGCAGACTAGCATTTTAAGATCTCAGTATGCTTATGTCGCCGTTTCTCACCTGAAATCTTGTTGTAGTTACTTTTGTATCTGAAATTTCAGCACTATATTCCACATGCTTTGACTCCGTATAAGACCTATGAAAATGCTTTCTTCAGTAAAGAAACAGGTAACATTCAGCCACGTTTCGCTAAGAACTTATACATGTAGACTATTGTAATGCTTAGGAACTAGTATTCAGATCAAATCATTAAGATATAAGACAAAATTTCCAAAAACCATCATGTGATATTGTGATTATAAAGATTTAAGTTGAGTCTTAACCAAAGATCTCTGACCTTTAAGTGTGCAGATTGAGTTTTGTATGCTTTTGTAAACATTTTATAGAGGAAGATAGATTGTGTCGGGGATATTGATCTCGAGTTATTATGCATCTCATAAGCATCCGTTAAGTCTCTCTCTGTCAAGTTTGATCAAAGGTGATGTTTCTCTTAATAGTTAATTGAATTGTGATTTGAGGTTTCTAATTGAAGGAATTTTGGTCATTTGTACATAATTTGTTTAAGTGAGAATCGATTAATGTAGTTCTTGAACTATAACTGAGATTTATGTGTTAAATTCCTTCAGTGATTTACTATAACTAACTGGGATTTATAACTATAACTGAGAGTTATGTTCTTGAATTATAACTGAGATTTACATAATTTGTTTAAGTGAGAATCGATTTATGTGTTTAAGTGAGAGCCACTTTGCATGAGATGATTAGAGATTATGATCAAGCAGCTAGTGATCAAGCACGACTCTGATTACAGTTCCTAATTGGCCTTTCTTCAATCGTCATCATCTCAAATGGTTAGATCCAAGTGAAGCTGAGAAGCATCCTAAACCACAAACTTTTTTTGATTAATTACTTTATTTTCGAGTAATCGCGAATATTTGCGAGTACTCGTGTTTTAAACGAATATTCGTATACCGAGTATTCGACCAAAATGAATACGAATACANCGTATACCGAGTATTCGACCAAAACGAATACGAATACAAGTACTAAATTCACGAATATCTCGAATACGAATACGAATACAAATACCTCTAAAAACTCGAGTATTCGTACTCGTTACAGGCCTACTCTTCACAAGACAATATTATAAAAAATACATTATATATTAACTTCACTTATAGGTTTATAGGCCAAAGATTTGCATATTAAATCCTAAGAGAACACATACCTCATATATATATATATATATATATATCCCTGTATTTAAATCTGAATTGATGATAGCAAATTATCATAATATCAAACAGAAAAAGGAAAAATAATGGAAAAAAATACATTTAAAGAGAGTACATAACAAAAATAAATAAAAATAGAAGAGAGTGTAGAGTCATGAAATGGGGTCTACAGAAAGAAAAGAGAAGACTGCAAGTTCGAATTATTCCTTCTTCCGTGTGTGTTATCATTTCCTTTTCTTGTTTTCAAAATGTAAATATTTACTATCTATATACAATAAATATCAAATATTTTTCTTTATAATTATAAATTTATATGTATAACACTATGCGCTGCGTTAGTGGTACAAACGGACCACAAAGAAAGTGGCCATCAAGCTTATTAAGCAGCTGCAATAAGCTGACACATAAAAAATCTGTCTACAGATTATTAAAGAAAATCTAATTCAATAAATATGTACAAATGGTCACAATAATAATAAAGGATGTAATCATGCAAATACGAGTCGTGCGTCAAGTCGTTTTCTCCATTAATTTAAGCCAATTATTAAAGATTTTCTGTAATTAATTGCAATTGTTTGATAGTATGTACTTTCAGTGATATTAATTTGCATGTTTTATAAATCACTAACATACAAGTGATAAGCATATGTTAGTTTCCAATATTAAAGATTAAATTTAGGATTAGAAAAGAGAAAACAAGTTAGATTATAGTATATTGAAATAACCTGATGGCACAAACTTTTGTGCTTGATTGAGAAGTATCGTTATTTTTTTGTTCTTTAAGAGCGTTTTATGTTATGTTCATATACCACATTTTGAGTTAGTATTTATTTGTGTTTCGATGGAAAAATCTCATCTGTAGTTTATTCTATAATGTCAGCTACATAATTATTTGAAGTTAATTTCCCATGGAAAAACTTACAAAAGTGAACATTGATCATTTGTCTCATATTTTGAGTTGTTATAGTAAATATGTAAAATTCTCTTTTTTGAGTTGTCCCAAGTTTTTGTGGACTATTGATATTAGTTTGAGTTTTCTTTATTATCGATAATTTAGATCAACAATATTTAATTTATAAAATTCTTTTTAAAACTCTAAACAATGTTACGTAGTAATTATGTGATTCTTCGAAATCAAACTCTGCTAAGAAATAATTGATTATGGATAACCGATAACATTTCGCCATTAGTTCAAGTTTCGATTTGAAATTTCTTCGTTTATATAAAAATGAAAAACCTAAAAAGAAAAACAAGTTGATCGTTAACATCCTTATTTTATTACATGATGAGATAAATAAAAAAACATTATGCTACTTCAAAAGAAGAAATTTGTACTCAATGACCCAAAATCATTTAAAAAAGAATTAAACAAACTTTATTTCTAATTACAAAAGGTAGAAAAACAAAAATAAAAAAGATGAAAAAAAAGTGAAGCAAAAAAAGACTAATGAGAGGCAGTGTTTGAAGAAAGAGAAAGCCTTTACACGTGATTTTAAAGAGACAGACCCAAAGCCTCCAAAAGCAATCCTCTTTTGCATGCGTCCTTAAAAGAAATAACCAAACCAAAACATAATTTCTACATCACAATCATCATCATCATCATCATCTTCTTCTTCTTCTTCCTTCTTCTCAGATTCATTGAGAACAAAGCTATTTTCTCATTGGTCGGTGAGTGTTGTTCTCTGTTTTTGTTTATTTAGCAGAGAAGTCATTTTCTCTCCGTAGCAATAAATTTTATAAGATATAAATTTTTTAATATTTCATTCTCTTGGAGATATTGATATTTCCACTGCTCTTTTCGATGTTTATTCCTTCTCTTTGTTCACTTGCTCTCTTATATTTTCTCTTTCTTTAAATCACACCAAAAAAAATAAAACGATTTTTAGAATTATCTGTTTGGGTTCTTCCATATTTTTTCTCTCCGGGATCTCATTTTCTGGTTTCTAATACAGACAAAATCTTAAAAGCTTTCTCCGGTTTTGTCTTCTGGGTATTCACAATTCTCCCTCATTTCTCTAAAGCTTCAATCTTTTGTCTGTTTTCATTCTTCAAAATCTTCTGGGTTTTGTTTTTTGTGATTGGTTCCTCTTTACACTGTTTTCTTCTAATTTCATGGAGATTTGTGTTATAAAATCACTCTTTTTTTTTTTTTTCATCAAATCATTCTTTTTTTAAGTATGTAAAATGTTGGATTTTTACTTCACTGTTTCAGTGTTTTATTTTTTGTTTTAATTTTTTCAAAAATCCAAAAACACCATCATCATAGTTTTTTTTCTTTCTGGATTTTCTCCATTTAATGCAATCTGACATTAGTTTTTTTTTTTTTGATTTTTGATATTTTTGCAGGTTGAATAAAGCCAAGAAGAGATCAGTTTAGTTTTGTTTCATTCCTTTTGTAGTCTCAAAATTTTTGAAATCAGAAAAACCAAAAAATGCCGATTAGGCAAATGAAAGAAACTTCAGAGACTCACTTAGTCATTAAACCAAATCTTCAACCTTTAAAGCAGCATAATCTCAAAACCTTACCGAACGGTAAAATCCCTCCTTCTGTTCTTCCGGCGACAACTCCGGCGCCGGCGATGGCTCAGAGTCAAGCTTCATCACCGTCACCACCGTCAAAGAATCGTAGCCGGAGAAGAAATCGTGGTGGTAGAAAATCTGATCAAGGAGATGTTTGTATGAGACCTAGCTCTCGTCCTCGTAAACCACCACCGTTTAGTCAAGCTACTTCCACCGTCACCGTCGCTACCTCCGGTGAGATTGTAGCTGTGAATCATCAGATGCAGATGGGTGCTCGTAAAACTTCAAACTTTGCTCCAAGACCTGGATTTGGAACACTTGGGACTAAATGTATCGTTAAAGCTAACCATTTCCTTGCTGATTTACCAACTAAGGATTTGAATCAGTATGATGTAAGTTTAATTTTGTACTTTTATCTAAAGACATTAAAGATTTTGTGTTTTTTTAGTTTTTGCTGTAATGAGGAAAGAGAGGAGAGTTTAAAGTTGTTCTTATTTCTTATTTGGGTCCTATTGACATTGGATTATTGTTTTGCAGGTGACAATAACTCCTGAAGTATCATCAAAAAGTGTAAACAGAGCAATAATTGCTGAGTTAGTGAGACTATACAAAGAATCTGACCTTGGGACAAGACTTCCGGCTTATGATGGCCGGAAAAGTCTTTACACGGCCGGAGAGCTACCTTTCTCTTGGAAGGAGTTCACTGTTAAGATTGTTGATGAAGATGACGGTATCATTAATGGCCCTAAGTAAGAGTCTCTTAGGTTCTTTAAATGGTTTTAGTTTTATGTGGGTTTTTAAACTTTTGAGTTTGATATATTTTGCTTTGTAGGAGGGAGAGATCATATAAGGTTGCTATTAAGTTTGTTGCACGAGCCAATATGCATCACTTAGGTGAGTTTCTAGCTGGTAAACGTGCAGATGGTCCACAAGAGGCGTTGCAGATTCTTGACATTGTATTGAGGGAATTGTCGGTTAAGAGGTTTTGTCCGGTTGGAAGATCTTTCTTTTCACCTGATATAAGAACACCACAGCGACTTGGTGAAGGTTTAGAGTCATGGTGTGGCTTTTATCAGAGTATTAGACCTACTCAAATGGGTTTATCGCTAAATATCGGTAATAATTGACTTATTAAGACATTGTTACAGTTTTGGTCTGTATGTATAATCAGCTCAAACTTAAGGTTTTGTCCTTTCTTTTTTAGATATGGCGTCAGCTGCATTTATTGAGCCTCTTCCGGTGATAGAGTTTGTAGCACAGCTTCTTGGAAAGGATGTCTTGTCAAAGCCATTGTCTGATTCTGATCGGGTTAAGGTGCAATTCTCTTCATTATATTATCTCTGTTCAGTCCTCAAATGTTCTGTCAGTAACCTTTTTTGGGAACTATGACAGATCAAGAAGGGTCTTAGGGGAGTGAAAGTAGAGGTTACGCACAGAGCTAATGTAAGAAGGAAATATCGTGTTTCTGGTTTAACAACTCAACCAACAAGAGAACTTATGTGAGCATTAGTTTTTCAGTTACACTTTGATCACAACATCTGGTTTTATCAAGATAATCAAGGTTATTATGGTTGAATTTTTTAGGTTTCCAGTTGATGAGAACAGTACAATGAAGTCGGTTATGGAGTATTTCCAAGAGATGTATGGATTTACAATCCAGCATACGCATTTGCCATGTCTTCAAGTTGGAAACCAAAAGAAGGCAAGCTACTTGCCAATGGAGGTAAACCTTTAAGTTTTTTTAAAATACTGCAAATATTTCGACTCTTGGATGTTTTTGTGATTCATACTTTATCGTAGGCATGCAAAATCGTCGAGGGACAAAGGTACACGAAAAGGTTGAACGAGAAGCAGATTACTGCTCTCTTGAAAGTTACATGCCAGAGGCCAAGAGACCGAGAAAACGATATTTTGCGGGTAATTTTCGTCTTTTATCTTTTATGGTTCTTCCTAAGTTAGAAGAGAGGATTAATCTTGGTGCCAAAAATGTTTTTTAGACAGTTCAACATAACGCATATGATCAAGATCCATACGCAAAAGAGTTTGGCGTCAATATAAGTGAAAAGTTAGCTTCTGTTGAAGCTCGTATTCTTCCAGCTCCTTGGGTAAAACTCTGAACAAACGTCTGATTTTTCGACAACTATAATACTACTGTTATGCTAATTCGTATCTTTGCACTTGCTACAGCTTAAGTATCATGAAAACGGAAAAGAAAAAGATTGCCTTCCGCAAGTTGGTCAATGGAATATGATGAACAAGAAAATGATCAACGGAATGACTGTGAGCAGATGGGCCTGTGTTAACTTCTCACGCAGTGTTCAAGAAAACGTTGCTCGCGGATTTTGTAATGAACTTGGTCAGATGTGTGAAGTCTCGGGCATGGTAATATTAGTTTACTTTCTCTCTTGCTGCATGTTTCAAATTTTTTCTAATAAGAAGTTTTTCTTATCAGAACCATTTTCTTCTTTTGTTCTTGTAGGAGTTTAATCCGGAACCCGTGATCCCAATATATAGCGCAAGGCCCGATCAAGTCGAGAAAGCTCTAAAGCATGTTTATCACACTGCAATGAACAAAACTAAAGGAAAAGAGTTAGAGCTTTTGTTGGCAATTTTACCAGATAACAACGGTTCACTTTACGGTATTATCATCTCTACAGCCATAATTTTTAACCCATTTTATCTTCTTGGGCATGGTAATGCTGAAAACGACATATGCTTCTTGTAATCTCAGGGGATCTTAAGAGAATCTGTGAAACTGAGCTTGGTTTGATATCTCAATGTTGTCTCACTAAACATGTGTTCAAAATTAGCAAACAATACCTGGCAAATGTATCTCTTAAAATCAATGTCAAGGTGAATACTCTCGACCTCTTTAGTGATATCTTTCAATTGTTCTGGCATTGTAAATCTCATATCTCTCTATGCTGTTTTCAGATGGGAGGAAGAAACACAGTTCTATTAGACGCTATAAGCTGTAGAATTCCGCTGGTTAGCGATATACCGACAATTATATTTGGCGCAGATGTGACTCACCCAGAGAACGGGGAAGAGTCGAGCCCTTCCATCGCAGCTGTAAAGAACTATACAACAACTGAATTATACGCTTCTATCAAGTAGCCAAACACCTAAATTCATTAGACTCCGTCTTCTTTTTTCTCAGGTCGTTGCTTCTCAAGACTGGCCTGAAGTCACAAAGTATGCGGGTTTAGTTTGTGCTCAAGCTCACAGGCAAGAACTCATTCAAGATTTATATAAAACATGGCAAGATCCTGTACGCGGCACAGTTAGTGGCGGTATGATCAGGTAATAAAACGCAGTAGTTCAGTTTGTGGTTTAATGGTATCAGACTATCAGTGTATCATAAGTGCTTTTTGGTTGCTTTTTACAGGGACCTTCTGATCTCATTTAGGAAAGCAACAGGACAGAAACCGCTTCGGATTATCTTTTACCGGTCAGTTTCTCCTTATATCATTTTTCAGTAAAAGAACTTCAAACACAAAAACCGCTATTTGTTCTCATTGGTGTTTTTCTCTCGCAGTGATGGAGTAAGCGAAGGGCAATTCTATCAAGTTTTACTCTACGAGTTGGATGCAATTCGAAAGGTAATAACTTTTGTGCATTGCTTAAACTGAATGCACCAAAATGTCAGCAAAACATTGACGTTATATTCTGTTTTTCAGGCATGTGCGTCGCTTGAACCAAATTATCAGCCACCGGTGACGTTCATCGTTGTACAGAAGCGTCACCATACTCGTCTGTTCTCTAATAATCACCGAGACAAAAGCAGTACTGACCGAAGTGGAAATATCTTACCAGGTCAGTTCTTAAAAACGATAGAAAGATCTTTACAGAACCTAACTAACTAAACTAACAACTGTTTATTTGCCGCCTTTTTTTCAGGTACTGTTGTTGACACCAAAATATGTCATCCAACGGAATTTGACTTCTATCTTTGTAGTCATGCGGGTATACAGGTAACAAATCGACAAACAAAACATCGGTAAAGCAAACATTTCTTCATTAAACTACACAACAACGTTAAATTTATTGTGTTTATTGTATGATATAGGGAACTAGCAGGCCTGCACATTACCATGTTCTTTGGGATGAGAACAATTTCACAGCGGATGGTATTCAATCTCTGACTAATAATCTCTGTTATACCTATGCGCGATGCACCAGATCGGTTTCTGTAGGTAAGTAACAGTGATTCTTTCTCTTCATCTTTCTTTGTAAACCCTAAAATCAATCCTTATGTTTCTTTTTATCTCTTGGATAGTTCCTCCGGCGTATTATGCTCATCTTGCAGCATTTCGAGCACGTTTCTATATGGAACCGGAGATAATGCAAGACAATGGATCTCCAGGCAAAAAGAGTACAAAGACAACAACTGTTGGAGAGACCGGTGTGAAACCGTTACCAGCTTTGAAGGAGAATGTTAAAAGAGTTATGTTCTACTGCTAAAAATCCTCTAAATGAAGAAAACAGTTTTCAGTTAGTTTCGTTCTTTGTTCGTAGCTCGGCTTTAGTGTTTTTTTTTTCTTCTGTAAATTTTGTTGGTTTGGTTTAGGTGTTTAGGATCATTAGGGTTTTCTCTAGAGTTGTATTGTAGCTGATGATAACGCTTGATGCAATGGCTTTGTTAAGCTTCCGGTGGTTTCTCCATTGTTGCAACGTTGTTTAGGGCTCTAATTTTATGTTTAAATAATGTACTTCTCTTATAATTTCGTGTGATGATTGCAAATTTAACATCAAAATTAGTAAGTAATTCTTTACTTGTTGCCAACGAAAAATGTATCGAATTCCATACAAAAACAAGTGGAAGCCCTAATTCTTTCTCTTCTACTTTGGTGAGTTTAGCGTGCGACACACTCGTAACTCGTAAGGTTTGTTTTACTGGGCTGGGCTTTGTTATTATCCTTTGGCCCAAATGCCGGACTCCCATGGGAGAATCTCCAGGTCCGGATCGGGTCGGTGTTTTACGGGTTTGGGTCTTTCGGGTAAAGGAGTTTTATATCCATTTAGGACCAGTTACAATTTCGATTTGGTTCCGGGTCAGATCCCTTCGAGTTCGGGTCGGTGTGGATCCCACTCTTTAAGAAAAAAAATACTCATATATCCAAAAAATACCCAAGAACCCAAACCTGGATCCGGACCCGAATACACGAAAAATATCCATATACCCAAAAAATACTCGTATACCCAAAAAATACCTGACTATGTTTCATAAATTACTCAAAATATTTGAAAATAACCTAAAATACTTAAATACCCGACAAATATCCGAGGACCCAGACCCAAACTTAAACCCAAATACCCATATACCCGAAAATTATCCGAATACCCAGGAGAATTTTCAGGTAATTAAGACTCGATTGGGTACCCAATCGGTTCCGGGTAGGAACCAGATTTGACATGATACCCACAGGTATTTAACAAATGTACCCAATAGAGTAAAATGGTAAGACCCGGACCCGAATCCGAACCTTGTTTTTCGGGTTAATTTCGGTTTGATTCTTCGGAAAAGGGTATTATGTCCAGGTCTAGGAGAGATCATTAAGATACCGGTAAGGCATTAACCATATTAACCGGTAAGGTATTAACCCTAAATCAACCGGTTTATTATTCTCTATTGCCTTAACCATTCTCACACGCTTCGTCGTCTTCTTCTTCTCCTTCTCCACTGATTCTTCTCAAGCAAAGCTTTCTTCGATATTTCTCGTAAGTTTGCTTTAATAACTTATTACTCTTTTTTTTCCAGTGATATTCTTCTATCTTAGAAAATATTGAACTGTTATCTCTGGAATCGAGAAATTATGCTTAGGAAATGGAACCTAGTTATTGATTCGCTGCGTCGTGTTAGTCGCTGTGATGTAGATGCCCTATATTTGGCTTCGTTATGTAATCGAACAGTCTGTACAGCTTCATCGATTCATGGTGTTCTAGATGAGAGTTATGTTCTGGCTGAGTTATCTTCATTGCTTCCAATTTCATCTAAAACCTCAGTGGCAAAAGACGAACGAATTTCGAGAAATCAAGTAGCCATTGATTCGTTTTTGTCGCCAGAGGATAAACTTAGAGGTGTGTTTCTTCAGAAATTGAAGGGAAAATCTGCCATACAAAAATGCTTGAGTAGTCTTGGTGTTAGTTTGAATATCAACATTGTAGCCAATGTTGTCAATCGAGGGAATTTAAGCGGTGAAGCAATGGTAACATTCTTCAATTGGGCGATTCGCGAGCCGGGTGTATCTAAAGATGTTGATAGCTATTACGTGATTCTAAGAGCTCTAGGGAGGAGAAAGTTTTTCTCTCCTATGATGAATGCTTTACAGGAAATGGCAAATGAAGATGTTAAACCTGATCTGAAGTGCTTAACTATTGCCATTGATAGCTTGATTAGCGCTAATTATATACGTAAAGCTGTGGAATTGTTTGAGGATAGTGAAGATTATGGGGTGAAATGTAGTACTGAGTCTTTAAATGCACTGTTGCAGTGTCTCTGCGAGCGTTCGCATGTGACTGCTGCAAACTCAATATTTAATGCAAAGAAAGGGAAAATACCTTTCGACAGTTGTACGTATAATACTATGCTTAGTGGGTGGTCAAAGCTTGGTGAGATTGCAGAATTGGAAAAGGTTTTGAAGGAGATGGTGGAGGGTGGATTCAGTCCTGACTGTGTGTCTTACAGTCACCTTATTGAAGGGTTGGGAAGAGCTGGTCGTATCAATGATTCTGCTGAAATCTTTGATAGTATAAAAGACAAGGGTAGTGTTCCCAATGCAAATGCTTACAACGCTATGATCTGTAATTTCATGTGTGCTCGAGATTTTGATGAATCCATGAGGTACTACCGAAGGATGTTGGATGAGGATTGTGAACCTAACTTGGAAACATATTCCAAGCTTGTTTCTGGGCTTATTAAAGGCCGTAAGGTTTATGATGCCCTTGAGATATATGAAGAGATGTTGTCAAGAGGGATTCTTCCCACCACAGGGCTTGTTACCTTGTTTCTCGAGCCGCTTTGCAGCTATGGTCCACCACACGCTGCAATGGTTATTTATCAGAAAGCAAGAAAAGCCGGGTGTAGGATATCAGAAAGCGCATATAAGCTATTGATTAAGCGGCTATCAAGATTTGGAAAATGTGGGATGCTGTTGAACGTGTGGGATGAAATGCAAAATTGTGGTTATGCTACCGATGTGGAAGTCTACGAGTATATTGTGGATGGGCTTTGTAACATTGGGCATCTCGAGAATGCTGTTCTTGTGATGGAAGAAGCCATGCATAAAGGATTTTGCCCAAACCGCTTTGTTTGTTGTAGGCTTAGAGATAAACTAATGGCTTCTAACAAAACAGAAATGGCTTATACACTGTTTCTGAAGATAAAAAAGGCTCGCATTAAAGACAATGCTCGCAGATTCTGGCGAGCAAATGGGTGGCACTTTTGATCTTTATATTGTGTTGTATGTTCAAAGGAAAACTGATATAAAGATCAGTCTTTGTAGGTGTGAAAACTTCACTTACATCATCACATCTTTTCCAACTTTAATCTGTGATATTGTCAAAGAGAATATATCAAAGCTGTAATCAGTAAATATATCGTTGCATTCTTATCTTAACTAACTCTTTTAGTGGCCGGCTTAAACCCAAGTTCTTATCTTTTTCTAGGTTGCAAGAGTGAAATTCGTAAAGGGATCTAAATGGAGGCAATGATTAGGAAGTGTCAGCAGAAATTCAGAAAAGGGAAGGAGGAGATGGAAAAGTGGGAGGCACTTCAAGCTCGATGGGTTTTGCTCTTCAGGAATGCTTCTTCTATCATCCAGAGATTACATGTAACTGGAATTTATTGTATGTTTTAATTTCCAAATTTTCAAAACTGTACGTGTGAGTTTATTGGTATGAGAATAGGAGATGCAAAATCATGGGAATTATGGAGCTTTGAGATGCCTGAAAGGGATTGAAGACGCTGTTGTGCAGCAACAGATGGATCAACTCAATATTCTTTTGCGTACCATGAGAAATGTTCTGTAAGTATATGTAGAAAAGAACATTGCTACTTTACAATGTTGCTGATATGAAAGATTTAAGGTACTAATAGTTAGTAAAGATTGTTAAAAAGTAAATATTATGGATGCTGATTTCAGGGAGGAATTCTGGGGATGTGTTTTGAAACTAGAGAAGCTTCATCGAGAGGGTTTGCAGTTACTCAAAATTGAATCAAACAAGAAGCGAGTAGAGGAACGAATTGGAGTAAAACCTTCCATTACTGATTGCTTGGAAGGACTTTCTATTTTATATGACATGCATCAATCAGAGTAAGCAAACAGAACCTGCTTAGTTATTGAGATACAATCACTATTCTTTTAACCCTTTTTTGTGCTTTGAAACTCTTGCAGATACAATCTTAAATCTTCAATCCTATCAGCACTTTCATGTCTTATCCTGAAACCAAGGTACTGAGAATATTGGCTTGTTTTAACTTTGTCAAGTTTATAAACTTTGCTCATTGTGTTCTTGTTTACTGTTTGTATAGTACTGGAGATCTAAACACATTACAAAGTCTCGTGATTGATCAGCCTAATATCCCGAAAGACGAAGGTAACATTGAATTGACAAACTTAGATTTCTTCTTGGATTGTTGTGAATAAATGAAAATGTTTTACATTTTTATTTCAAATTGTAGAATCTTTACAAAGGTCTTCGACTGATTTTAGCTTCTCTGTTGATATGTGTATTGTGCAGTGCAACACATTTTCGATGTTATATTCGCGGAAGAGATCAAATGATGGAAGAACAATTGTTCTTGAGATTATGAGAGGCTTATTGGTTTAAGACTGAAGCCATTCTAAAATATTGGTTGTAGAATTTTTTGGCTTAATATACAATTTACTAGACTAAAAGTAGAAAATTTGGTGTGAAAAAATCTCTAATGTTTAAGTATATAACTATTGGACTTAGAACAGAACACAAAAAAATTAACTGTTGGATAGAATGTTTGAAAAACTGAAGTTTTTGAATTAATTAAATATTGGAAATGCTACACAAATTTTAGTTGACTTTTTCGATGAAAAAATTGATGTTCAATCACTTCTCAAATGAGCTAGTAAATATTCATGTGTTTTGAAGGGTGATTTACTAAAATACTCTATAATAAAAGTGAAATGTCTTATATATCATATAAATTCATAATTATTCAAACATTTTTATAAAATCATATAATACCATTTTACCTTTGTTAGATGTGTAAACAAAAAATGTAATAACGAAGATGTCATTAATAAATTGTGTCACGTCAGCGTAAGCTACACCAGACTCTACCATAGTAGATTTTGGTAGTCGTTGGACACTTTATAGTAGATTTTGGCGGAGTTAGTAACACTAGTGTAGTAGAGTTTGGTAGACTTATGTGGTAGAGCTTGGTGTAGTTCGTCCATTGTGT
>OVAX01004377.1:0-13623 GCA_900406405.1 Lepidium africanum | reverse complement strand
CTCACCAAGGTCTTCCCGCGAGTCCATATCCGAGAGTTCCTCCTCCGAGGCACCCATCACAGGTGGTAAGTTTACTAAAGATAAGCGCATTTGTATGTCCAGGGATCGAGTCATACCGTCTGCATTATGCAAGAACTTGGCTAATGGGCCGGCCAGTTATGGCCCAATGTTAACAAAAAAAAAACCTTCACATATCCAATATTCGGTAGATCTTATATATATATTACTACCATCGTTTTCTATACATTTAGATCATTTATATTATATTTATTTATACAAATGCTTTTTTTTATCGACAAGATCTGACTTATAGTCAATTATAAGCATAAATTTTTACTTTTCAATTCTCATATATTTCGGATTGAGATCGAATTCCATAAACCTAAACTATTAGCTTGGTATGTAAGTTACAAGACTGATAAGAGGTCGACTCGGCTTGTACAAAATTTTTAGTGGTGAAAACTACTCAATTATGTCAAATCTAATTTTAAACTAAAATTTTCAAGTTCAATTAATGAAAAAAAAATTTCCATTAATAGTAATCTGTATTCTTCAAACACTTTGTTTTTATAATGAAAATATCACGATTTTTCTTTATAAAACGAAGATGCATGAAAAATATACTAAATCATCATCCCAATTATAGAAAGAAGAAACACACTCAGACTTTCTCTTTCTCAATCTCACCCTCTCTTGAAATGGGATACCATATTGAAGAAATCTCAAGCTCTAACCCCAAAACCCAGACTGTTGTAAATGATGATGATGATGATGATAACGAGTTGGGTTTGATCACTACAAGAAAAAAGTTGTATTGAGACGTAATATTTCGTCACAATAATGCATGTGTCGTCATATATTCTTATAAATTTGTGACAATTGGTAAATAGTTGCAATACAAACGTTGCAAATGTATATTCGTAACAAAATGTCACAATTCTGGTGACGGAAAAAATATAGTAACAATTTTGTCACAAATTGTTACGAAATAGAGACAACAATTTTTTTTAAAACGTAACAAATAAATTTTGTAACAAAAATATGCATAAAACGTCACAAATTATTAAAAATATTCTTAGTTACAATATAATCGTTACAATAGCTCCAATTTTTTGTAGTGGATGGCTGTAAGACTTGCTAACACCACTGCTTTTCCAATGGTTCTCAAAGCTGCCCTCGAGCTCGATGTCTTTGATGTTCTCTACGTGGAAACCTCTCGCACAGACTTGTTCCTCTCACCATCTGAGATAGCAAGTAAGCTACCAACTAGGCCTCTTATTATTGAGGCTCCAGTTATCTTGGACCGAATGCTTCGTCTGCTCGCTAGCTATTCTATGGTTAAGTGTGTCAAGGTCTCAGAAGAAAAGGACGAAAAGGTCTATCGAGCTGAACCAATATGCAGGTTCTTCTTGAAGGATAACGTTGAAGAGATTGGATCCCTTGCTTCACAAATCATTGTCAATTTAGATAATGTCTTCCTTAATTCTTGGTAATAATCTTTTTCCATTTTATTAATGTTGTTAAATTATTTTTAAAATGGTCTTGTCTAGTGGTTTCCACTCGAGAAGAAAGTCACCTATCTTTGAAGCGCGAAAAATGCTAATCATATCTACTTTTTTTATCTTTTGGGTAAAATAGTCATTTCTATTTGGCCAAGGGATATTCACATGTTGGATTTTGGGGGATTATGATCCTCGCCAGGACCTTCTAGTTAGCCAAAATGTTTTTGAACTATATATTGATACGCCATTTTTACAGGGCACAATTGAAAGATGTGGTGCTAAAAGGAGGACATGCATTTGGACGAGCACATGGTGGTATGAAACTCTTTGACTATATGGGTACATATGAGAGATTCAGCAAGCTATTTAACCAGACCGGATTCACCATCGCTGTTGTGAAAAAAACTCTCGAAATTTACCAAGGCTTCAAAGATGTAAACGTTTTAGTGGATGTCGGAGGAGGAGTTGGTAACACTCTTGGTGTAGTTACTTCTAAGTATCCCACAATAAAGGGAATCAATTTTGATCTGCCTTGTGCCTTAGCACAAGCACCTTCTTATCCTGGTGTGGAACATGTTTCAGGAGATATGTTTGTGGAGGTATGCTATGATTTTGAAAGTAAGTTGTACATGCAATCCTTGCTATTAGTCCACTGCCGTAGGGTTATAGAGTCTAAGCAACTAAGAAAATATTTGTAATATAGATTTTTTATTACCTAAAAATAATAGAATTTTAAAATAACATATATTAATAAACCAAAATATTTTTTTTTGTCAACTGCAATAAACCAAAATAATATATTTTTATTAAAATATAATATTTTTTCTTTTGATTTTAATAAAATAAATTTCACAAAATTTTCGTAGTCTTGAATCATAACTAGTTTTTTTTCCATAGATAGCTAGTTTCAAATAAGATTTAAATATTTTTAGATTTGAAAAACTTCTTTTAGTACATACCGCTGAAACTAGATCTAACTTAGGTTATGAATTGATGCACTAGTTTTTGATTTTTGTTTTTGGTTTTGGATTTTAGATTTTAGTTTTAGATTTTAGATCTTTTTAGATTAGTTTTTGTTTTCAAAAACTAGAAAACTTGGATTTTAGTTTTAGAGAAATCAAGATTGAAAAGACTAATCTAGAAACTATTCCCAATCAAAGTTTTAATTTTTGAAAAAACTTAATTTTTGCAAAATATAATTTAATTTTTGAAAAGAATATGTAAAAATCTCGAAAACTGATTGTTTCAATGATATATAATGCATTAAAAATATAGACGCCCCAAAAACTATATTTAGGAGAATGCTTTCTTCTGTACTCATATGCATGCTCTAATCTAGTCATAACACAATTCCTTGAAAGTGTATGTATGCTACTACTTACATCTGGAACCAACTTTGTTTTAACAGCGTGTACTTCATGATTGGACAGATGAAGACTGTATCAAAATTCTGAAGAATTGTTGGAAATCATTACCAAATAATTGTAAAGTAATTGTTATAGAATTAGTGACTCCTGATGATGCAGAGAATGGAGATATCAATGCAAATATTGCCTTTGACATGGACATGTTAATGTTCACACAATGTTCCGGCGGAAAAGAGAGGTCACGTGCTGAGTTTGAAGCTTTGGCTTCAGCTTCTGGTTTCACCCATTGCAACTTCATTTGCCAAGCTTATCACTGTTGGATTATTGAGTTCTGTAAAGAAAATATGTGAAACTCTCATAGTTTACTTGTCTTTAAATGTTTGATCCATCTTTGTTTCAAGTTACATCTATCTTGGAGCAATAAAAGTGTTTCATCTCCATCTTGGAAATTTTTATACTATGTAAGATTTTAACCTACAAATTTCTTTTTGTAGATTATTGAAGAGATAGTCAATGCTTTGATTGAGAGTAGTTTTTAGACTAGTTTCTAGTTTTTATTTTAGATAAAACTACTTTTTAGTCAATTATGATTTTGCAAAAATAGTTTTTACATTATATTGTATCATTAAACTTTTTGGTTTTTGGTCTCCCTAAAATCAACGTTGAAGGCCTAGCTATCTTTCAAGAGTTTTTGATGAATCTTCTATAAAGCCCTGCATATCCGAGAAAGCTTCTGACTTCCTTCACTGTGGTTGGCGGCTGAAGGCTTGTCATAACTTCGATTTTGGCTCGATCTACCTCAATCTCATGCTCAGAAATCTTGTGACCCAAAACTATCTCATCTCTCACCATAAAGTGACACTTTTCCCAATTCAACACAAGATGTTTCTCATCACAACGCTTAAGTACACTGCATAAATTAGAAAGACAACCAGCAAAAGAAGATCCATATACAGAAAAATTGTCCATAAATACTTCCATAATTTCTTTGATCATGTCAATAAAAATAGACATCATGCAGCGCTGGAAAGTGGTTGGAGCATTACACAGTCCAAACGACATTCTACGATAAGCAAAAGTGCCGTACGGAGATGTAAAGGTAGTCTTCTCTTGATCGTTTGGGTGTATTTGCATCTGGAAGAAACCCTGCTTGTGACCCAAAACTATCCCATATCTCACCATAAAGTGACACTTTTCCCAATTCAAAACAAGATGTTTCTCCTCACAACACTTGAGTACCATTCATAAATTAGAAAGACAACCAGCAAAAGAAGATCCATATACAGAACAAGCGTCCATAAATACATCCCTAATTTCTTCGATCATGTCAGTAAAAATAGATATCATGCAGCGCTGGAAAGTTGTTGGAGCATTACACTGTCCAAACAGCATTCTGCGATAAGCAAAAGTACCATATGGAGATGTAAATGTAGTATTCTCTTGATCGTTTGGGTGTATTGGGATCTGAAAGAAACCTGAATAACCATCTAAAAAGCAGTAGTAAGGATGGTTAGCGAGTCTCTCAAGTATCTGATCCATAAACGGCATAGGGAAATGACCCTTTATAGTAGAGGAATTCAAATTTTTGCAGTCAATACACATCCTATTTGTAGTCAATACACATCCTATGTCCTGTGACGGTTCTAGTTGGTATCAACATATTATTATCATTCTTCACTACAGTTACACCCCATTCTTAGGAACCACATGTACATGACTAACCCACTTACTATCAGAAATAAGAAAAATGATTCTAGCTTCTAACAATTTCATTATCTCTTGCTTAACAACGTCCTTAAGGTTATGGTTCAATCGTCTTTGGTTCTCTATAGAAGTTTTTGACTCATCAATCAGATGTATCTTATGCATACAGAGATCAAGAAAAATTCCAGTAATATCATATAGTGAGTAATCTAATGCTCTATGATACTTGCAAAGTTCACATGAAGTAAAGCAGTTTCAACATTATTTAGTTCAAAGTTCACATGGGTCCGAGGAACATGTACCTTAGCCTTGCTGGTAGTGTTTTGAGTTTGATCTTTAGAGCCTTCAATTCGCTTCAAGGGTTGTCGGACGGTGTAGGAAGTGATGGTTTAGTAACATCCAAAGAAACATAAGCTACCATATTCTCTGTTCTCTTGCACGAATCCAACATCTTGGCATACCCTCTTGTTTCCTCAATGAGAAAACCGAATTATGTCTTGGCCTTAGTAAGGGCGATGTCTAGAGGGTCGTCTGAGAGAATCTCCTCTGTAACCTCATCTGCGATCTCATCATAGTGGTCTACCATAAAGGTCATTCCATTCACTTGGGTCTTTTTAGTATCTTGTCCATCTCAAATTGATAACCATATCGCCTAAGTGGAGATCGATTCTCCCGTTTTTCACATCGATCATTGCTCCCACAGTTCTCAAGAATGGTCATCCCAAAATCAAAGGATCATTTGGTTCCTCGTTGAGTTCTAGAACCACGAAATCGGCTGGCACATAATCTTTCCCTATCTTGACGTGCAGATCTTCCAAGACGTCGACAAGGAGCTTTACCGAATGATTTGCGAAGATCAATAAAAATTTTGTCTGCTTGAACTCTGTGTATCCCAAAGGTAGTGTGATCTTCAACTATATGGTTACAAGTAGAATAGATCAATCCAGAGTTACTAACTTTGAGATGTCTTAGACATAAGAGATTAAAGGAAGATTCATCAAGTTAAGAGTGGTAAAACAATTTGGATATTGTGTGTGTGTGGCTAATGCAGGGGCTGAAGTTGGAGTTATGCGCAGAGAACAGAGTAGGCTTACTCTCTGACATAACTCGTGTGCTTCGAGAGAATGGCTTGACTGTTGTCCGTGAAGACATGAAGACGCAAGGACAAAACCCTCGCTCAATGCTTTTTACGTTAGGGATATATGTCCGGCAACAAAATTGATATGGAGTTTGTAGAATCAGTGAAAAAAGAGATGAGTCCAATCCACCTTGAAGTCAAGAATGAAGACACAACAACAACAACCTCAGCCGGATCTGATGAACCATTGTCAGCTTTGGCTGCACCGCAACCACAGAATTTATCGCTTGGTGACATCCTTAGGTCACAGATCGAACACCTTTCTATTAATTTCGTCCCAACCAAGTAATTGATANCCTTTCTATTAATTTCGTCCCAACCAAGTAATTGATAGTTAGTAATTTAGTATGGTATTATGTTTTAATCATTCCTATTGATTAGAAAGTTGCAATAATTCGTCATTCATTAACTAATTATATCAAATCATTTTCTAATCCATTCAATTTAGACTTGAAGACACTACATTTTTGCGACAGTTATATGACCTGCGGTTTGTGTCTAGTTATACTTACGTAAGCTTCAAGTTAAGCCTATGTAGCCGAATGGAGTGAAGTGTCAAGTGATACACATCAAACCTCTGAGGAGGATCGTTGAGCTCGAAATGTCTCCTTACGTAACTCAAGTTACGTTTAAGCCGTTTGTATTTCTCATCAGAGATCGACATTAGAATCTCCTTCAACCTCGGAATCTCTGAAACGTCGACCAGTACTGAGGAAGTTTCCCAACAAAGAATATCAGTGAACGGCAACACAAAGTTAACTGAGAGAATGCCGGGAATACACTCTGAGTAGATGGCCTCGATGACTCGAGGGCTAGCTACATTCTCATGAGAATGTATGTACGAAACTTAGACTCTCTTTTCTCTATCTCCGTTATGAATCTACCTCCAACAGCGTAAACATTCTTGCTCGGTCCGACATGAACCAATGGTGGTTGGCCTTCTTCATATACATATACCTTAAACCTCTTCTCCATGTCCAAGTATCTCCTGCAGCGATAAAATTTTTACACATTCAAACAAACAGTAAACACGCATAAATCATTGCTTATTATGGTCTCTACACAAATCTAGTAGTGCAACTACTCGACACTTAGTACGTATATTGGTTAAGTATTGACTACAAGTGATGATGGACCATACAAATTAAATAAGCAAATTATTAGAAAGATTGAAAGTGTTGGATATTGTTGTTTATAAACAATTGATTTGTCTGTTAAAAGTCTGTTAACAAACGGAAGTGAAACAAAGAAATCAATTAGATCATTAAAAACAATGTCCATTAAACAATCGATAGATTCACAGTTTGTTGAAAGTTAATCACCGACTCACAAGTTTTATAAATAAAACAATACAAATAGAGGATTGAGAGAAATCAGATAAGATTGAGAAATAAACTGAGAAATCATCTTTATCAAATCTCGATAAACAGATTCTCTTGCTAGTTTTTATCTTAGCTCTTCTTCTCAAAAATCTTCGATCTTTCATAGAATCTTGAAGCTCTTTTTCATTTAAATTTGATTTAGAGTTGCAGAGTATAACTCTGAGTGATTGTCATTCTCAATTGTTAAATCTCGCTCAAGTTCAGAAGCTTGCTTCGCCTCTGCCTTTCGTTTTTGCTCTGTTTTTTCCATTTTGTTTCAGGTCATCTTCTTCAGATCCAACAGAAGGAAGTAACTGTAGACTCTAGAATTGGAGGCTGAATGAATTGTATTAGATAATGAGATTACACTTTATACAGAGGTAATTAACCCTAATCATCTAGTAATTACAATTTACATAACTATCCTTTCTATATCTTGCTCTATGCTCCTATACGCCCCCTTAAGATGGAGATACTCTCGTAACTCCAATCTTGGATGATAACTCTTCAAACCGTTGGCGAGAAAGAGGCTTGGTAAGTGCATCCGCTAACTGATCACGTGTGGAGACATGAGTGACTCGAAGAGCTCCGGAGCGGATTTCATTACGAACAAAATGATAAACCAGCACTATGTGCTTCATTCGTGAATGAAACACAGGATTGGCACATAAGTAAGTTGCTATGATATTGTCACAGTAAATGACCGGCGTGGTAGATAAAGTGAGCTGCAACTCAGTAAGTAAGGAACAAACCCATCGTACCTCAGACGCTGCGAGAGCTACATCTCTGTATTCTGCTTCCGTGGAGGACCTAGCAACACCTTTCTGTTTCTTTGAGCTTCATGAGATCGGTTGTACGACCCAAGTATACAATATAAGCATTGGTAGAGACAAAATCATCCGTGTCTCCAGCCCAATCAGCATCAGAATACGCATGTAAAGTCATGTGTGTGTTTGGTCTAATGAGAAGACCCTGTGTTGGCGTACCAGCTAAGTACCGAAGTACACGCTTCACAGCCAGCCAATGCTCATCCGTCGGTTGATGCATATATTGTGATAACTTATTAACCGCATAAGCCAAGTCCGGATGAGTGAACGACAAGTATTGTAAGCTACCAAGAACCTTTCGATATTCCCTTGGATCATTAAGTTTCGTACCTGAGGAGATGGTCAGCCGTGATGACGATGCCATTGGAGTGGAGACAAGTTTAGCGTCAAGCATCTGTGTAGACGTAAGCAAGTCAAGTATATACTTTCTCTGCATAAGATGAAGACCTTGAGATGTTCTTGTAACTTCAATCCCCAGAAAATAACTCAATTCACCAAGATCTTTAAGCGAAAAACGCTGAGCAAGGAGTGCTATGAATTGATCAACCAACCCATTACTGCTACCAGTTACCACAATATCATCCATATAGACAAGGATGTAGACTAGCTGATTTATGAGAGTACACAAAAACTGATGCAGCATAAAGAGAATTGTGAAACCCAATCTGCAAGAGGTAAGAACGAAGCTCCTCATACCATGCCCGGGGAGCTTGTTTAAGACCATACAGTGCCTTTTTGAGGCGACACACATGATGAGGACGATCCGGATCCACAAATCCAGGTGGTTGAGTCACATATACTTCATTAGTTAAGAGTTCCTTGAAGAAACGCGTTGTTCACATCTAGTTGTCGAAGACACCAGTTTTTGCTCACCGCAACTTCTAAGATTAACCTTATTGTTGTTTTTTTAACAACCGGACTAAAAGTCTCTAAATAATCCCTGCCAAATTCTTGATTGAATCCACGAGCCACTAATCTTGCTTTAGGTCGATCGACGGTTCCATCTGGTTTATACTTTAGTGTAAATAACCACTTTGTCTGAATCACATTCATCTTGGGTTCCGGTAGCACATATTCAAAAGTATCATTGCGAAATACTGCTGTTACCTTAGAAGACATGGCTTTACGCCAATATTGATATTTAAGAGCTTCTGTAACTGATTTCAGTTCCCTCGGTAGATTTGTCTTCGTGATAGCCATCAAATTGAGCTTCTTTTTGGGTTTCGAAATGTGATTCTTAGCTCGTGTTTTCATGGGATGAACGTTCTGATTTGTTGTGGTAATCGGCGCCGGTGGAGCTGCAATTAAAGTAGAATCATGTTATGAATTTTGTGGGCCTATTTGAGAAGATGGACTTAAATATGGTATTGGGCTTTCATGTGTTGTTGGGCCAGTTGGAGAAGTTGGACTCGTTGCATTAATTGGGCTAGGAATAGAGGATGATTCACGGCCCACATCTGCTTGTCTCTGCATCTGAGGCGATCGTGTAGCGGTGAGAAGAGACGGTGAGGACGATTCCGACGAGGTGACCGGCGAAGGAGATGAACACGTGGGTGATGATTCCTGCACTGTTGTCACAAGCTGCTGAGTGAGTTTAAGGGGTATAAAGGTTGGATTTTGGTGTTGTGTTTCTGGCTTTGCTGTGGATTGGGTTTTGGTAGCAAAGGGAAACTCGGTTTTGACAAAATGGACATTGCGAGAGACATATAGTCGATCTGTGGATATATCAAGGCAATAATAGGCACTTTGGGTTATTGAATACCCAAGAAAGACGCACGGTGAGGACTTGGATTGAAGCTTGTGACTTGTGTAAGGTTTGATCCATAAAAAACAAAGGCATCCGAAGATTCTCAGCTTCGTGTAATTTGGTGTCTGAGCAAATAGCTTGGTATAAGGGGAGAGATCATCAAGGGTCGGTGTTGGTAACCGATTGATCAGGTACACAGCTGTGGCAAATGCGTAGGACCAATATTGCTGTGGCATCGAAGCTTGTGTAAGTAATGCAAGTCCTGTCTCGACAATATGACAATGCTTCCTTTTAGCTATCCCATTGTGTTCGGGAGTATGAGGTGGTGTTGTGTAGTGTGAAATGCCTTGAGCCGCCAAGTAATTCGTCAATGCTATAAGCTCTCCTCCGTTATCCGAATACAATGTTGTGATCTTGGTCTTGAACCGATTTTCTACAAGCGCTTGGAATGTGATGAATGTTTGAAAAACATCTGATTTCTTCTTTAATGGGTAAAACCAAGTATATCTTGTGTAGTGGTCGACGAGAACTAGATATTATTTAAAGTTGTCTTTTGAGACAATTGGTGAGGTTCACACATCAGTATAAATGAGATCAAGTGGGTGTTGAGACACAATAGTATTGGTAGAGAATGGCAACTTGTGACTTTTATTGATAAAGCAATTGGTACATGAAAAATGTTTAGGTAAAGATGAGGTGAAAGGAAGAGAAAACTGAGAGATAAGTGAATTCAAAATGGCTGGAGATGGGTGTCCAAGTCTTGAGTGCCAGGAGAATAGATCTGTTTTTGGTGATGATGAAGCAAAGAAGGTGGCAAAAAGGTTTGGGGTGATGGGCCACTCATACAACTCGTTTTCAACCTTGCCTTGGAATAACAGGACCCACGTGTTCGACTCCTTCACCTGAAACAAAGTCGAAAAGAATTCCACAGAAACTTTGTTAGCATTGCAAAGTTTATAAACAGAGACAAGATTTCGATGCAGATTAGGTACACATTGAACATCATCAAGCTGCAACATGCGTTTCGAGGTTGGGAGAGAGACAGAACCGGAGTGAGAAATTAGAATGCTTGAACCATCAGCAATTGTGAATTATTCACCACCATTGTAGGGCTGGTGGAGAGACAAATTTTGAAGATCTGATGTCAGATGATGTGTAGCACCGGAATCCATAACCCAATTGTTCGGATTATAGGGCTGCCACCGTTGTCATGTTTGCTCTCGGCTGCCACAACGTATTTTGAGAAGGTTGTTGCTGTGACATTTTTGGTGTTATTGAACTCACTGTCGACTGTAACTGAGGACATCGACGAGCACTGTGGCCGAAGATGCCACAAATTTGACATTTACCTTGATAACCACGACCTCGGTGTTCTGGTTTCTGTGTGGATTGATGTGAGAAATTCCATAAATAGTTATTGTTGCGTGATTGTTGGCGTGAGTTGTTGTTGTGCTGGTAGCCACGATTGTTGTTACTGTTGCTTGATGATTGACCACGGTAGGTGGTGACATTTGCCGTGATTGGCCCAGGAGTTGTGGAAGTTAGAGCAAGCAGTTTCAGCTCATGATTAATGAGCTTTTCATATAATTCAGTGATCGATGGAGCAGCATCACGACCCTCTATTTGATCCACGACTGTCTTGTATTCATCTGGCAATCCTTCAAGAATATACTCCACTTTGTCTTCATGATCCACAGGTTTGCCTAATAAAGCAAGGTGATCAAATCGAGTAGTGAATCCTTGCACATACTCTTCGATAGATTTAGACCATTTGGTCCAGTTTTTAACCTGTTGGCGAAGCTGCTTGAGATGGCCATGAGATGGTTTTGCATAGGTTGACTGCAGAGTTTCCCATATATCACCGAGGTTGTGGTGGTAGCCAAAAGAGGTTGAAGAGAGTTGGAGATAGCTCCAAGAAGAGCACTGTATATCAAGCGATCTTGACGCTTCCAGACTTTGTATGCAGGATTTGGTGTAACACTAGTTTCAGAAGTGATGGTTGGAGGTGGGATAACCACAGATCTATCAAGATATGGAGCAAGATCATACCCATCGAGAAGGGCATAAACCTGCCGATTCCACATAAGAAAATTGGACGAGGTAAGCTTGGTTACATTCGTCATGTTTACATTCAACACTGAGGAGGTAGAGTCATGAACAGAGATGATCTCTGGGGTGGTTGGTGGTACAGTGGCCATAGAGACAATCGAGATTTGAAAACTATTGTTTAGGATCGATGCTCTGATACCATCTAGGATTGGAGGCTAAATGAATTGTATTAGATAATGAGATTACACTTTATACAAAGGTAATTAACCTTAATCATCTAGTAATCACAATATACATAATTATCCTTTCTATATCTTGCTCTATGCTCCTATATAGACTATATATAGCTTGAGCCGTAACTTGAAACTGCCAATGCGTAAGAAAGTGATGTAATTATAATTTACTAATTAGTTCCTTAATTTCATCACCTAGTATAATTCATAGACTGGTTGATTAATTTACGAATAGCATAATCCTATAATCTATATGATCTCGATTTTAATTTTCTCCCAAAGTCATGATCTCGATTTTAGTATAGTAGGACATAAAACAGTGTGTCATCATGAATAATTAAGTAAATTTGGTAGCTACTTTTTTCAGAGACTATGATACGAAACTAGTGGTTTGTATGAACCAGAAATTGAGTTTAATTGATTCATATTCATTAGCATCAATTGGAAGACTCTACTAAAATCCACGCAATTTAGCCGTGTGAAGTGACTTTAAATCGAATCAGAAGCTGCTTTGAGAATCGAAGCTCTTGCTTTGGTCAATCCTTGGTCATCAACTCTGTTTTCTTCTCCGTCCCAACACTACAAAAAATTGACGGTATAGTAACGATTGTATTGTAATTAATAATATTCGTAATAATTTGTGATGTTTTATATACATTTTTGTTACAAAATTTATTTGTTACGTTTTTAAGAAAATCACTCTATTTCGTAACAATTTGTGACGAAATTGTTACTATATTTTTTTCGTCACCAGTATTGTGACGTTTTTGTTAGGAATAAACATTTGCAACGTTTATATTATAACTATTTACCAACTGTCACAAATTTATAAGAATATGTGACGAAATATGCATTATTGTGACGAAATATTACGTCTCAATACATTTTTTTCTTGTAGTGCAATAACTGCGATTGATCCAAAAAAAAATTGACATTAAACCAAATCGAGTGCCTGTGTACCGAAACTTATCCATATTCTGTAGATTTTCCGAAAAATTGCTTTCTCCGGAATTTGAGAGAGAAATGAGTGAGACTCTGTAGTGTAGTTTCACAAAATGAGAAGGCGGAGAGAGGGAAAAGTTCATAAAGTTTGTTTTATGGTTAATGTTTTTTTTTGTTTTTTAAAACAAAATGGGAAAGATTATTTGGAATTTCCAATTTGCAGTCAAATTTGTGTTGTATTTTATATTTGTAATTAGGTAAAGATTCGTGCTATGCTGCTGTTTTGTTTCTTTGAAAATGATTTTGTAAGATCGATGTAATAGTATAAATGTTTATAGGAGTAAGCAACCTGAAGTAGAAAACTATAATTTGTCAGTATATATAATACCTATTCATACTAAATTTTACGTTAAACAACACAATATTAGCATAAGTATTTTACAAAAGACCAGCGAATTATGCAAATGAGTGGTGCTGGAATCAGCTTTCTTTTTGTCGATGAATCAGGTAGAGATCGACTCCTCTGTTTTCCTTATCCCCTTATTGTAGAAGTTGTGGCCATAAGATGTGTTCTGGAAAAGGCAATGGAATTAAAAATCACAAGGCTTGAAGTTAGATCGGATTGCCTGCAAATGATAGGAGCAATCGGAAATAGCTCCCCAATCTCTTAGGTTTATGGCATCTTGAAGGATATAACTGTTGGGATATACGCACTATACTCACACGGCGCAGCGGAAATAAAATGCCAGAGAA